>JAVDBV010006110.1:10452-22818 GCA_032619315.1 Piper longum | reverse complement strand
TATCGTGTCCCACCAACTTTCCTGGGAATTTTATCTTGGGGTGATTTTTTTAGTACAATAGTTTTCACGTTTGTCATCTAAGTAATAGTTTTTACAGTGAACTAGTTATCTTTGGTGAAAATTACCCGTTTTTCACAACACAACAAGACTGCCGCCTGGACAAGGCACCAGCGTAGTCAATTGGAGGCGGCCATGCTCGAGCTCAACAGCCTCCTCCACCAAGACCCACGATCGCAAAACTGACAATTAGAAAGAAACTGGCGCCGGAGCAATTGGCAGTGGTGGTTGGGGCCAGCAGCCGGAGGATGGGTACCGGGTTGGAAGCAACAAGATTGCCGCCTGGAGAAGGCACCAGCGTAGAGTCAATTGGAGGCGGCCATGGCCATATCACTTCAAAGCATGCTCCCCCATCAATGGTTGCTCATCAAAGTATAGCCACTGCACTCCATAATGGGGAAGGAGTCGATGGTCGTTCGAATCTTGGTGGTTCTTCCTCTTCGTCTGCACCACTGGGTTACCGTAATATTGGAGGGTTAACCAGATCATATCAAGTACTGGTTGATGATAGCAGTGGCGTCCACACCGGCTCCGGGAACAACAATATGGGAGCTGGCCGCTGCCGGAGAACTAAATCATGGGAATGTGGGTGATTCAGATTCACCCACCTTCAAAGACCTTCAAGATATTATTACAACCTTGCCTAAGTTGCCCCCTTCATTGCCTCCTATTGGGGAATGGGCACCTAGTGCTATGTCAGTTTATAACATAGAGAAGGAAAGCTGGGATCAAAGGAGATGATTTCTTGGTTTCATGAAAAGTTCTTATCTTCCCTTCATCTTATGTTGCTTTCGTTGATGAAGATGTCATATCGGAGTAGATGTAGATGAATGCGAACTTGTGGGCAGTTGGATCAATCGAAAGTGTAATTAGCTTGGATTTTTTTATCAGTTCTTTGAAATTGTGTGAGGCTAGATTGATCAATTCCTGTACGTTGGATCTTGTATATGTTCTTGTCAGATTTTTTTATGAATCAGTGCCGAAGATTAATTATAGTCTCAAAGTGTAAGCTCAGGGTTTTCTTTGTGTTCTTTAATCTCTAAAGAAAATTTTGATAATAGTTCTGCGTATATGTACGTAGAATCTCATGTTCGACCATGTTCTGAGTTTTTTATCTGGATCGGTCGATATTAGTTAGATAAAAATTAGCACAATTGTGCAAGCGCAGATTCTGAAGTTCTCTCTGTGTTCTTTAATTATCTGTTGCAAAGCATAATATATATCTATGTATATGAATTAACGGTTACGAGGTTATTCTTGATCTCATAGTTTAAAAAAAAAATTATTCCAAAAACTCTGTTAATAGAACTTGTTGAGTTAAATTCTATGACTGACTTCAATCTAATTGATTTTATTAATGATTCCCTGACTTAAAGCATAAAAATTATTTAAATATATTAATTTTCTTATATATTAGTTAAATTAATATTTTAAATAATATGAATTATATATTTATCAATTTTAATTGCCACAGTACAAAATATAATTTTATATAACTTGTTATTTGCATAACTTAAAAATTAGTTTAAATGACTCCAAGTCGATTTGGAGTCTAATCTAAATCGACTGTGCTCCATGGAACGCCAAGTTGAGTCCGAATTTCTAATTTTTAAACTAGTTGATTTTAATTGATGTGGGCATGCATGTTTTTAAGTGAATTCTGAATATCAAGATGATAGTTTGTCATGTTAACAGATTTTTAAAGTGTGTCTGAGGTTGCTTGGTCGACTGTTCATAGGATCTTGTTATATATATACGTTTCTGTTCTAATATTTTCATGAATCACCAAAGATAAAGAGACTCAAAGTAAAATATCAAATTCTGGGTTTTGTCATTTAATTGTTGTTTTCTTGAATTCTGATATATAATCTTTGCACTGGTAACGAGATTATTCTTCTTGGTCTGGTTTAATTTGGATATTGTTCTTATATAATTGTGTGTCTTAGAATATATAGAAAAAGGCTAATGATGTTTTACACGTTAAAATTAATAAATCTAGTGATTCTCTGGTAGTTATAGTAAATTAGCCATAATTAATTACCAAATTACACTTATAATGTATATGTAATTCTCCTTTGGTGGGAGGAGAATTCAATGATGAAATTTCGCCACCAATATTCAAATATTTCTTTAAAATCACAAATATTAAAAAATAGAAGTTAAAATCAGCAAAAAATTTCGAAGAAAAATAAAGTTAAAATTATCAAAATTGCTAAACTAGTTACTTTACCTGTCATATTTGATTGGCGAATAAAGGTCATGCCATGAAATGGATTACCAAAACTCAATTCAATTATAACGAGCAAAAATACTAAATTAAACTATCCTAAAAATGTAAAATGGATAACATGAGTTTTTGCCTTACTATACCATAATTGCGCTTAACCAACCTTGCATATAACATGTTGGGTTTATCCCACATTGGTCGTAGAAGGTATTGGTTTCTTATATATATGTTAATGGAAAAGCCGTATTCCTTTAATTAACTTTTAGATTAACAGAGGCCCGTGACACCTATTGCAAGTCATTTTTTGGGGGTTCAAAGCTTGGTGTTGGGCCCTTTACAGTGATATCAGAGCCCAGGGGTACCTAAAAAATGGTATCATAATCAAAGTTGTGATCTTTAGAGTTGTATTTGCTTACACCGATTGTGGATGCCTCTTTTATGAGTAGTTGCAAGCCCAGGGGTACCTAAAAAGTGGTATCAGAATCAAAGTTGCGATCTTTAGAGATAAATTTGTTTACACTAATTGTGGATGCCTCTTTCATCGGTAGTTGCGAGCCCAGGGGTACCTAAAAAGTGGTATCAGAATCAAAGTTGCGATCTTTAGAGATGTATTTGCTTACACCGATTGTGGATGCCTCTTTCATGGGTAGTTGCGAGCCCAGGGGTACCTAAAAAGTGGTATCAAAATCAAAGTTGCGATCTTTAGAGATGTATTTTCTTATACTGATTGTGGATGCCTCTTTCATGGGTAGTTGCGATCTTGGGAGATGCCCTTTACAGTGGTATCAAAGCCCAGAGGTACCTAAAAAGTGATATCATAACCAAAGTTGTGATCTTGGAAGATGTATTTCCCTACAATGATGGTGGATGCCTCTTTCATGGGTAGTTGCGATCTTGGGAGATATGTTTACCTACACCAATTATGGATGCCTCCTTCGTCTGATGAAAAAGTGAGATTGCCAGATAATGATTATTTTGGGGTCTTCAGAGTCATGGGGAGTTGATTGCCAGACAATGATTATTTCGGGGTCTCCGGAGTTGTGGGTGCCGTCTGATGAAAAGTTGATATTATCAGATGATGATTGCTTCGGGGTCACCTAATATGTGAAGGGGAGTTGCTAGGTTTATCTTACTTCGGTCGTAAAAGGCGTTACTGTTTTATTTATAAGCTAATGAGAAAACCTTATTCATTGAGTTAACTTTTGAATTAAATGAAGCCTATAACACCTATTGAAAGTTTTCTTTTAAGGGCTCAAAACTTAGTTTGGGGCCCAAAGAGCCCAACATAACAAACATATACAATATCTGAGTAATGGTAATTCAATTTAATATAAAATTCATGATTTAATATTTTTTTTCAATAATAGAATTGAGTTTAGATGAATAACAAAGAAAAAAAAAACAGCCTCACTTGTAAATCAAGGAAGCTTTGTTGATCACCCAGTACATACCTGGCTCCACGCCAGTTGACAACAACAAGGTCACCGCAGACAACTAACTTCCTAACTACATTGAATTTATTTTCAAAGAATGGGATTAAAAAAAAAAAGTCATGTTTGGGCAATCTTCTATAATCCTAATCGAGAGTTTCTTGACCTTTCAAAATAAATCCCCATCCAAGCCTCCTAAGTAGGAAATATTATAAGGCATTTAAAGAAAAAAATATTATAAGCAATATATTAAAATAGAAGACGATATATTGTAACTCTAAAAAAAGAAAGAAAAGTAAGTAGATGAAATATGTGAGATTTGGGCAATTTTTCTCAAATTCTGTTTGGATAGTATAAAAAATGAATAAACTATGAAATATATATAATATATATGATAATTCATGGAGAAAACATTGATCTAACACAAAGTTAATTATCATTGGAATATCTTGTGCTAATATGCAAGTAAGACTTGTGATACAACTAAAATATATCTATAGCAAATACAATAATTAGTCAAGTGACAAAATTATCAATAGAGCATTGTTCACACAAGGATAAGTTATTTACTTAATTAGAATCTATAAATTGAATCATCTAAAGAGACATGAACGAATTTTTGAATTTACAACAAGAACTCAATTCTTTTTTTTTTTAAAATAAAACAAATGCTAGAATTTATGTTCTCACGATGAAAATATTAGAGATTTGAACACAATGTGAGACACATTAAGTTGTATGAACCACTTATTCATAAATCTTCCTTTTAGCTCATATATAAAATGGTCTCTTTATCCTACAACTTCTGTTCGATCTCCTGTAGTCAATTTTAACGTTCTACTTTACAGGTTCCTCGCTGGCAAAGTAATTCAATTTATCACTCAATGAATTATTTGATGTAGTTACTCGAATCCTCACTATGCTCCAACAACTAAATAAACAAGTAAAAAACATTAAGAATAATAAAGTACAATTGTTATGGAAAAAAGAATAGATGAATTTCAACTAATATAAGTTACCAAGTCATTGGTCTGTCGTCCAAACCATGTGATCGAACCTAAGTGATTGAACCCTTTGGTCAAGCCTATGCCTCCACAAATAGCTATCATATGAGAAACAATCCACAATTGTTACAAAATCAATGGAAGAGGATAAGGAGCAGATAAGAGGAGACAGATGAAGATTTTAGGCCACCAAATATGGACCTAACTCAGGAAGATAAGAGTTTGAAAACTCAATATAAACACCCATCTATGATAGCAAAAAGGGGGGCTCGACATTGCTTTCAAAAAATTAAAGAAGAAAAGAAGTAGACAAGAAGAGAGGAGAAGGGGGGGAGCTCTTGTTCGGATATCCATCTTCGGCAACCCCCAAGCCCATCAAATCACAGTTTGGAGTGCTCTCTGACATTGCCTAGCCAAGAGCTTTGCCAGAGGAATCCGAAGTGGGAGGGCTCAATGTTGTTGCAAAGAAAAAAGAAGAGAAGGAAAAAGAACCATGAAGGAAGAAGGTGAGGAGGACCCCTCACTGGAGATCCATCTCCAACGACCCCCAAGACCACCGGTGTGAAGCTTGTAGTGCTCCCAATACAACACAGCCAACAGCCACTGCTAGAGAAGCCCGCCATTGTTGGAAAAGCAAAGAGAAGCCCCCCGTCGGAATAGTGGAGAACTTGCAAGCCGCCATCTTCTTGGCCTCCGTCTAGTTGATCTAAGAAGTCACCGGCCACACCACAATCTCCACTGAGTTTCCTTCACAGCCGGGAACAAAACCCATTTGAGATCCACCGCAAGAGAATACCTTCATCGTTGGAAAAGCTTTGAGAATCGGCTCGTCAGAGCATTGTAATAGCAAAAAACAATATCAAGTAGCCACCTTTGTGCCCTTTGTCCTACTAGCCCAGGTGCTATGGCCAGAATCACACTACTACCAGACTCTCCTCAACACTATCAACAAACCTGAGTAGCCATCCGTGGCTGAAGAGCCTCATCCTCGCTGGAAAATTGCCCAAAAGCAGCCCATCAAAAAAGTGAAGCAACAAAAAGCCACTGATTTTTTGGCTTTTGTTCGATTGGCTCAGTTGACAACCGACCACAAGACCACCAACAATAAATTGTAGTCACCGCCGAATACAAAATCGAGTTATGTCCAGTAGGAGAAGTTTGCCTTCATCGCCAAAAAATGGCAATAGATCCCGGTAGACAATCATCACTACCAGAATTTTCCATCGCTTCTGCTGCCAACCGGTGCCACCACTAATCACCAGACCACTGCCTAATCACTTAGCGATCTGAGATCTACTGATTTGGGTGATTTCCCATCACTCTTGTCATCAGAAAAGCCATCTTTGGAGCCATCAAAATCGGGTCCATCAGACCTTCTTACAGTTGTCCACGCCCACTTGCTCTACCTGGACTCGTGACCACTTTCCATTGCTTGTGAATCGTAATCGTGACCGTGAAGCCAGACCACATTCGTGACCCAGATTGAAACTGGTGCACTGTGCGTAGGGCTGTTCACGAGTCAAGTTGACTCGCGAGTTTTAATGTGTCGACTCGACTCGGCCCAAACTCGTCATATTTATAACTCGACTCGATAAATCGATACTTATAATTCGATTCGACTCGGTAACAATTGAGTCGATCACAATTTCTATTAAATCTAGATCGACTCGACTCGATTCAAACTCGACTCGTAACTCGATTGACTCATAACTCGAATAGGCTTGAGTTGACTCGGTTCATTTCTTTCAATGCATCTGCTGTGTTTCAAGAATGCTAATATTTCTGTAGTAGGGATGTGTTTCTCTACGTATATTTTATTAAGTACCAATATTGTATTAATTTTAACCTTGGAAATGAATTCACCTCAGGCTGAGCAGAGGTACATGCAGTACAAGCAGCAGATGAAGCTCGTGGTGGCAGCATTTGAGGCAGCGGCAGGACGGCACTAGCCCTACGGACAATATCAAGGCAGTTCCGTTGCTTGAGGGGCGCAATCATGGAGCAGATAAAGGGTGCAAGGAAGAGCCTCGGGGAAGACTCAGAGGTAGGCAATGGCAGGGAGAGCAGCCCAGTTGAGGGTGGTGGAGAAGCAGCTAAGGCAGCAACGAGCATTGCAGCAGCTGGGCATGATCCAATTACCGTAGCCCATTGCCTGCCGTTGGCCGTCAGCCGTCACCGCCTGTCAAAATGGTCCTGTTTAGCCTATTATCACTCTAGAAATAATTTGAAGGGCTTCTTAACCTTGGATTGAGACAAAACTTGCTACCTTACTATTTTTAAATTCCCCAGACGAAGTGGTTGATGATTTGAAGACAAGGGGATGAGCCATGGTATTGCAGTCAATGTTATCAAAGGCAGATCAATTCAAAAGGTAGAAAAATTTACTATTTTGTGTAAAGTCTAAAATCAAAGAAGAAATAGAAGATTGTGAGTACTAATATCACCGTGGACTGACTTAGGAATTCAAATTGAACTATAAGAAACCATGTAAAAATCTTGGATTTTTATTCCTCACTCACGACATTTTATTTTTATTTAGCTTGCACAATTTATTTGCGCAACAAGAGCACTTTTGGTCCCACCAAACCCTCTAAATCAAATTGAAGATTTGATTCATGAGGGCAAAAATCCCACTCCCGAACATATTTTGATGACTTTACTGGGGACCAAGTAGAAGGTAATTGTAAAACCACGAAAAAAAAAATTAGATTATTTTATTTAGGGTTTTGTAAATCCTAAGAATGAACAATAAATAATATATAATTAAATTAATTTTTAAGAATGAATATCATAAATAATTAGTTATATAGAGTATCAGTACAATGATATTTATGGATAATTATTTTAATTCAATAGTTAGTTCTTTTGACTTTTCGTTATCACACAAATGGCTAGTATAGTTATACACGATTATTTTTTTTCTATAAAATTAAATATAGTAATTTTTTGAATTCTATACTTATTCTTCTATATAAATAAGAATTCTGTTAATGTTAAATGAAACATCCTCTGGATAGTTTGTGAACACATTTGGCTCACAAAAGAAGGCTTTAGAGAAGTTTCATTTATATTATGATGGTGTGTCATAGGCCTCAACAAAATTTCAGGTCCATATAATTACTCGAACTGTTATATATTCCTAATTGGGAGTCTTCATTGGCCTGGATTCACATTTGACTACCATGCACCGAGCACGATCGGGGTCAACGAATTGACTCAGTCAGACACAAGGTAGGATCCACAAAATATCATATATTTGTACTTGAGAGTCTTGGTCGGCCTATGCACATCGACCACCATGCGTCGAGAGCAATTGGGGTCAACGAATTGACTCAGTCTGACACAAGGAAACACCTACAAAATTCTTGAAAGATTAAATACCTGCTCCCATACTAAAAGGGATGATAGGGCGCAGTGGGGCAAGGCAGCTCATTATCCTTTACATGACAGTGGGATTTTGATTCGGTTCATGGGGCTTAGATTATTCCGAGCTAATGTTTTATGTTAAAATATTTAAATTAACAGAAAATTAATTTACGAGACATTTAGTTTCGTATAGTAACACTTGGCTCGTGACTCAGAATGGGTGGATCGTTACAGTAGCAATGTTGTTTGAAGAAGTTTGTACAAGCAAGAAGAATGACGTCAGAGACAAGGAATACGGCGCGACAAAGGAGTGTTGATGAAGATGATCCATCTACATCAATTCATTGAAGGCAAAGTCAATTTGAAACAAACATGGAAGCAAGACAACACATAGTGGGAAATGTGAGTGAAAGAATTCAACAACTTGAAGCGGTGTTGAATGATGGAAATGTAGGAATTACTCCAAGCAAAAGTATGTTGATATGAGAAGAATGCAACTACAATCCAAGAAGTGATGAAGAGATGAAGCAACCATTAGTAGCTGGATAAGTGCTTTTGACACCAACAAATTAGATATAATGCAAAAGTGAAGAACGGATGTAACGAATTGAAGATATAATGCAATAAGTGCTGCAACGGGCTAGTGCTACAACCAGGAGCTCGTCGAGATGACAAGACGAGCATCCCACAAAATGTCCAACAAAGTACAAACCCTGGAGGCAAGACAGATGTCTTTAACCACCGCAAATCCGATAGTATCCACCTCACCTTGAGCTACAAGAATAACTACCACAACATCTAGGGATCAAACCAACATCCCTTACAAAATTAATAATTTTTCTCTAATTTTAGATACTGCGTCCACCAACCAAGCATCTCCAACATCAACTTCACCACTTGATACCAACTGAACACCCGTACTAGTGTTATAACCCTACATGGTCCCAACAACTATCTTCCATGGTGTTCCCACTATCAATCGCAACCATGAACCCCATCCAAGCAGCGCTGCAAACAATGCTAACAAGTCAAATGCGAGTTCCTATTACAAATTTACAAGCAAGCCTTCCACAAGCTCAATTACCAACCATGCCATTAGTGTTAATGTCAGACCTTTGCTATAAAGAGTTGAAAGCCGAAATAGATGCACAAGCTGCACTTGTCACTATTTTAATTGGAAAGACAAACAATGAATCAACCAAAGAGACATAGCATCCCCACGCCTTAGCTGATGAAGTCTATAGAGAAGTTTTACCTGAAAAGTACAAACACCCAACCTTTACGAAGTTTGATTGAGATGGCAGCCATAAAGATCACATCACAATCTTTGAGATTGAGTGCGGAGCAATCTCGACAAATGAAAAGCTAAAACTACAACAATTATCAGCATCTCTTAGCAATAATGCACTAAGATGGTTCAACAATCACCCACCCAGATTGATCAATTCATGGGAGGAATTTGTTGAGTAGGTCACAATCCCGTTTCAATTAATGGAGATCTTGATATAGATTGAGCATTTAAAGCAATGCCAAAGAGATCTAGGCGAAGAATTTGCTACATATGAGTAAATATTCAAAAGTCTATCATCTCAAATGAGGAGACTCCAAAGATCAAGGAACTGGTGAAGATATGTGCAATGAGTGCTGGATCAGCCGCATAGTTCCTTAGTGGTGCACAATACAATATGTTTCAAGAATTCTTTGAAGGAATGCTGATACATGAGGAACTCAACAGCTTTTGGCTTCAACAAAGAATGAAGGACCCTTAAGCAATGCAATCATCGAGCTTAGTCATATGGATAATGAGTGGCTAATAAAGATGAAAAATGAAAGTGAAAATCCAAAAGATGCATCCTGAGAGCCTCGACAATAGTGTGGATGGAGAAATATTGAAGAACATGCTTTCAGTACTCGAGATACTAAGAAGTAGCTCGATGTAGGGCAGCTAAATAAGCGAGCGAGACGAGCTCAACTCGTGCTCAAACTCGACTTGAATAGTTCGAAGTTTGTTCAAACTCAGCTCGACATCGAACTAGTTTTCAACATATATGCTCGAAATTGATTCGAACATTTTTTATGGTGTTCGAATTTGACTCGAGCTTGAATACACTTAAAGTGTTTAATTTTGACGAGCTCGAAATTAACTCGTTCGTGGGCTCGATTATAAAGCTCGAAACTGGCTCGATTATAAAGTCAAAAGTATTTCATAAACAATGCAATGAGGTGTATTGAACCCACGACCTCCAAGTATTTATTGCGGATTGTTCAATTACAAGGACGACCCAAATTTAATAAAAAAAACAAAAAATAAAAACAAAACAACCTCACCACCACCATCATTTAGTACGTAGTTAATAATAACATTTATTTATGATTTTAAATTTATTTTGAGTAGACAAGTGATATTATGCATATTATTATATTTTTTTATTGAGTTGAGTTCGAGTCAAACTCGAGTTTATTTCAAGTCAAACTATAAGACAATTTTGAGTTATAATTGAGTCAGGTCGAGTCGAACATTGCCTTACTTAAACTTGACTCGTAAGATTTTAGTTCAAGTCGAGTTCGAGTTTGAGCATTTAAATATCAAGTTTCAGGTCTAGTCGAACCAAGACGAACACCAAATGTTCAAGAGCTGGCTTACTCAATTAGCAGCCCTAGTTTGATGTGTTGAAAAGTGAAGGGAAGATCACACTATGGACTCCGAAAAATTCACTAAAGCCAAAGGATGAGAAGAAGGAAAATTTTTGTTGATTTCATCAAAGGTTAGGTCATCCGACAGTGGAGTGTCGAAACTTCATGGAAAAAATCCAAGAGTTGCTTGACAAAGGTGAGATTAAATACAAAACTCCAAGTGCCAGTGTGATGATAGTGAGCCATTTATATTCACCAATGAAGCTTCAAAAAGTGGAAGAGCATACCGAAGAAATGAAAGTGTCACCTACTTCCACCGAAGGAGTGTGTGAAGGAAAGAAGTTCAATAAAGAAAGGATGGAAGACCAGATTGCTATCCAAACAACTTCAACTCAAGAGGAAGTCAAGCCGAAGAATGCAACACAACATGGAAAAAGCGGCTACGACAGAAAGAAATTGATAAGGAAGGAAACGACATTACATTGGAGGAGATACACGACTTGTTGCAGTGGATCATGATTCTTCTTATTCAAGTCTTGTCTCCCGAATCTTGAATACATTTTATTCCACCATCCCTTTCATGACCAAGTGTCAGTTACCGAGTGCAGCTTGAAGTACCTTATCACAATCGTCAATGATGAAGACTTGACAAATGTACTCAAAGAGCAAGAGGAGTTCAACACAAGCACAAGATCAACTCCTCACCTTCACTTCTTTGTGTTACCAAACACATCAAGATCACCATCCAACTCAACATTGGACAAGAAGGTGGGGGCTTCAATTGAAATCACTGCTGCTTAAAGTGTTAAAAGAGAAGTAGCAAACAACTCAACAAATAGTATGAGGCATCACAAAAGAACAAGGTCACCTCCATACCATGGAAGGAAAAGAAGACATCATGCGATCTTGTCACCAAAAAAGCTTGATGCCCTAAAGAAGAAGCCACAAATGAGAGTAGAGACGAATTTGTCATTCACCCATTGCTACCAAAATTTATAAAGTAGAAGGAAATAAATTTGGATTTGACGAACACAATTGTCAAGTAAGAAAGTCATGCCTCAAAATCAAAATGATGGTCAGTTATCACACAATGACCCAGGAGGGGGTTGCCCTATGCTAGTTTATGCAAAAAAAGAGGGAAAATAAACGTTGAAAAAAATTCAAATTGTATTTCGCTGATTCTTTTTTCAAACTTGTAAAAAATTAGCGAGGGGGCTAATGTTCATCCAAACAATGTGATCGAACCCAAGTGATTGAACCACCGATTGAGCCTATGCCTCCATAGATAGCCATCACCTAAGAAACAGTCCACGGTGGTTCCAATATCAAAGGAAGAGGATAAGAAGAAGGAGCGGATGCGCAAAAGTGGGTGATGATTTCAGGCCACCAAATGCAAACCCAAGTGGGCAAGATAAGAGTTTGAAAACTCTATATAAACACACATCTATGACAGCAAAAGGGGGATCAACATTGCTTTGAAGAAATTCATAGAAGAAAAGAAGCGGACAAGAAGAAAGGAGAAGGGGAGGAGCCTATCTTTGGCAACCCCCAAGCCCACTAGATGAGAGTTTGGAGTGCTCCCCAACACCACCAGCCAAGAGCTTAGCCGGAGGAATCCTAAGTTTAGGGGGGGGGGGGGGGGGGGGGG
>JAVDBV010006110.1:0-10386 GCA_032619315.1 Piper longum | reverse complement strand
CCCCCCCCCCCCCCCCCCCCCCCCCCCCCCCCCCCCCCCCCCCCCCCCCCCCCCCCCTTGACGTTGCTGCAAAGAGAAAAGAAGAGAAGGAAGAAGAACCATGAAGGAAGAAGAAAGGAGAGGAACCCCTCACTAGAGATCCATCTCTGGCGACCCCTAGACCACCAAAATGAAGCTTAGAGTGCCCTCAACACAACTTAGCCAATAGCCACTATCGGAGAAGCTCACCATTTCTACAAAGAGCTATGGAGAACTTGTAAGCGCCATCTTCTTGGCCTTCGTCTGGTCGATCTAAACTATCACCAACCACACCAAAATCTCCACTGAGTTCCCCTCATAGCAAGGAACAAAATCCATCTGAGGTCCACTGCTAGAGAAGACCTCCGTCACCGGAAAAGCTTCAAGAATAGGAAATAGCATCAAGTAGCCATCTTTGGGCCCTTTGTCTAGCCAGCCCATGTGCCCTCTGGCCAAACCAAAACTTCCACTGAACTCTCCTCAACATCATGAACAAACTCGACTGACATGTAACACCCCGTTTCAGTTCACCCGTGAACCAATTCGAAAATGTTATTGACGACCGAACTGTTCATTAATCTAATTGATTCGATAAGCCGACCTGGATCTTCCCTTGATGTCTCAAGATGCTAATGTCATATGCAAAACATGGATGGAATGCTTGGGCTCTAACATTGTCCTACATGCATACTATGATATGCAAACAAGCATACACACAAACCAAACAAAAGAAAAGTTTAAAAGAAAAATATATTTTTAAAGTGCAATATGGGCCACCATGTCAACAACAATAACCAACAACACAATCCAAATATAGCATAGTCTTCACATTCTAGTTATCATTTCTTTCCTCGTCATATGAGTCGAGCTAAACTCCATAGCTCACCTGTTCATTTTCCATTCCCTATTCTCATTCACATGCAAAACATTTATGGTGATTTCACAGAATATAATTTAAATTTCATCAACACACATCATTGTCATTATATACACTCGACAAGTACATGTGTGTGCGATTTCAGTGTTGATCCTCCACGTCCCGACAGTGCCCATTCCTCTCGGTTATTACTTACATATATAATAAAAACACGTTAAGAACAAGTGTTACTGGTCTAGAAATAACTAATAACAAACTAAAATAGGAGAGCTGACCCTCTATTGAATAAAAACATCATTTCTCTTCCTCATAGAACTCCCATTAGGGCAAAAATGGGAGTCGTTGACCTCATGTGATAGCATCCCCTTTCCATCTCATTCTCATTCATTGGCCACTTTAAACTATCTTCTATGTGGGAAACATCATTCTCTTTCCTTTCAGCCCTCTACATCTTTTGTATTACTCCTGACCCTGAGTGCAGAGGCTGAGTACTCTCAAGCATGTGCCTTCAGTACCCTTTGAAACCACAAGTCTATACATGCCCTGCATAGCTGTACTTGCAAGCCTCCACACTTCTCCGGCTTTGAGGAACTCAAAGGTAGAGTTATCAGGATCCCACTTTGACGAGAACACACCTTATCTCAAGATATGGTTGTTAGTTTCCCTCATCTCACATCTCACTAAAAATGCGAGAAAGCTACTTATACATAGGCCTAGGCAGGGATTTCAATATAGTAGGCCCGAAGGCATCGTGAGCTGGATCTAAGTTTTGAAAACAAAGTCGAGGGATTTCATCCTCAAGGGTTATTAATTCAGAAATATAATTGACTAAATGGCCCATGAGGAGTGATATATGACAAATCCACCACTCGACACATCCGGCTACCTATTAAAACAAAACATGATAGAATGACACGATAAGTTGAGAGTGAGTCCTAAACAAACCAGGTAGAAGCTCCAAAAATGGTAGTGCACTTAGGCGGTAAGCTCCTACTCCGTACCTACATATCAAATCTAGAAGCTAAAACCCGCAAACTGAATGATACACCAAAGTCAACATTAACATCACACTCACAATACAATCATCATTTATCAAACAATCAACAATCCTCATCACAATAAAATTATCCCTAGATCATCCTATTCACACAATCAGGCATGCAATTAGCACACAATTAGCATGCTGAGATTTACTTTACCTAATTAAATCATTAGCATTCATTCAATATAAATTAAATCATGCAAATCATCACTTCACTCACAATCAGGCATGCATCACGACAAATAATTAATCCTAACATGTCATGCTAACAATGATCAATTTTAAATAATTAAATCGGAGGTAATTATACCTTGTGTCGTCAACGATGAAAGACGACAATCGACGACTGGTTAGGGTTTGGTTGCGTATCTCAGAGCTTGAATTCATGGCTTGGCGGCATCCAAAGTTCTATCGGGTTTGACTAGATGAGTTCAACGGAAGATCTAGCAAATTCTAGCTAATTGGTTTTCTGTCAGTTCACGGCGATGTTTCAGCATTTTTTGACAGTTTTCTAGTGACTATTGCCGGTGGCAGCTAACCGGCGGGATAGTGGTGGTATGGGATATTGTTGGCATCGGCTCAGCGAGCCCGACATGTCTACAATGTTGACGAGGTCGATGGAAGTGGCAGCTCACCGAAAAATGCTAAAGTAAGGGCATTCGGCGATGGGGTGAAGAGATCCGGCCAGGATGGGCGACATTGGACTCTGCTCAGGTTGGGGAAGGTCGTGGAGGGTCAGCGACGTCGAGACGGTGACTGGACGGTGGCGGCAAAGGTAGCCAGTGGCAAGATCAAAGATGGGAGTGTGGTGTGAATGCTCGGCTTCCTCGCGTCATGGAGAACAGTCAAAGGTCAAGAAGGCTAGGTAATGACGGCAAGAGTGGTGTGGAGGCCGATGGCATCGGTCGGTGGCTAGAGGCGGCGCTGGTGGCGGTGAAAGAGGGGTGAAGCGTCAAGGGTTTGGGGCGGGAGAGAAGTGTTGGTAGGGTAAAAGAGATTGATGGTGACATCTTAAATAAAAGTTGACTCGACTCTAACTCGAGTAAAAAATAATAACTAACTCATAACAAATCCTAAAAAAATCCAAAATAGAGGGAAAAATCCCATAAAATATAATACACACTATAACATCACAATGACTTGTCTATAACTAATAACCCATTCAAATTGCCCTATAACACGTCCTAATGTGTTATTGAGCCTAAAAATAATTTTACAAACAAATATGTAAAAAAATACTACATACTGTCATATACTTTGCTAAATCATTTCTCATCATCTTCCTAACATTATCATCATATACTTAGTATATTTGACTCTTATCACTCATAACTCACAGTTGGCCTCGACTCAGCACACGATTCATGACAATGACTCGATTTGAACCGACTGGTTCGCTAATGTAAAACTCTAACTCGAGTCACGGGTTTTACAAGAGATCAGCGGCTGAAGGGCCTCCCAAACGATGTCGACCAGAAAAAGTGAAGCAACAGAAGTGGCCGACTATCAGGCCTTTGTCTAGCCAACTCAAGTCACCTCTAAATCAAAAGAAGACTTGATTTGCGGGGGTGGAAATCCCATGCCTTAGCATGCTCTAAGATCCATTTTATCATCTTATCTCTAGCATAAACCAATTAACTTCAAGAAAGATGAGAAACATAAAACCTAATAAAGAAAAATTGAATGATTCATATGATGATATTACATCAAAAAGAAAAACTAAAGGGAGAAACTCATCAAATATATGAACTTTAAGGATGTAAAAATTTCACTCTTGATCTTCAAATCTTCAATCTCTCTTGAAACTTGTTTGTAAGACCCAAGAAAGAGTCTCCAAAAGAAAATGAAACTTAATTTATATGTTTACCTCCACTTTTGAGTTCTGGAGTATGAAGGTATATGTAAAGTTTGAAGCTTGGGGAGTTAATGAATAAAAATGAACTGAACATCTCTTCCTCCTTGTATCCAAATAAATACATACATACATACATACATACATACATACATACATACATACATACATACATACATACATATGTATATATGTATGTATGTATGTATGTATGTATGGATGTATGTATGTATGTATGTATGTATATATGTATTTGGATATAAGGAGTTTGAGAAGTTTAATAGTCTAATTCTTAAGTTACGACCTTGGATGATCTTCGGTTTCCTTCTTTTTCTTCATATATTTCTCTAATTCCCACTTGCACTTTTTCACTGATCCAATCTCCTTGTAAACCTTCTCTAAAAATAAAAAAAATCACCTTCTAAACCTTGGAAGGAGTCTAACAACGTACTATTATTAATATAAAGTAACATATAAATTAACCAGGTCTAAATCAAAAAAAACAAACCAATGAAAAACATGGCAAAAATTGATGAAATATTGAAAATTAAATACGTTAAGTACTTAAAGACTCGGTAAAATATAAGCAAATTACAGTATTTTCAAATTCTACCATATGGTCCTTCATAGTGAGGACCTGAGACACTCATTGTTAATATTTTTTGTATTATCTATGTAGTCTTAGCATTTTTCTAAGTTAAGTTGGCATTGTCTATAGAGTTTCTATACACAATTGTGCTCAGCATGCTGCTTCATGTTAAGTTTCGCACATATATTTGTTGTATTTGATATGTGTTTACATATATATATATATATATATATATATATATTTAATGTACATAAGATGTATTTCCCCACCAATTTTTGTGACAACAAATTATACGCGTGATGCTCAGACTTTTGATTCTAGCAATTACTCGTATGTATTTAGTTTTTGTTGTGTTAGGTTGTTTTTATGCCATGTCATTGTATATAATTTTTATATTAAATTATTGCACGCATCCACATGCATTCTTGTTGATTATTTGATTGCACATTTAATTGGTGCCTTCCACTCTCGATATCCCTTGAGGGTTGTTGCGATTTGAGTCTAATAGATATATCAGTTTAGGTATGACTTGACTTGATCGTAATTGTTTTAATTTTATTTGAAAGTAAATCATAACTTAAGGGTGTTATAAACACCCCAAACCTTCATTGTCAGTGTTAGAGGAAATCTAAATTTTAGTTTTTTGGCCTCAAATCTTGGAGAAAGTAGGTTATTGAGCCCGACCTTGACATTGTCGTCCACGGTGTTTGTGTGTTCCTAGTCGCTAATTATCTTTTTTTTTACAAAAAAATTACAATAGATGCGGCATATATTTTAATTCTATAATCAACCCCCTTAGATTAAAGCGTGCAACGTATTTTTTCGTTATCATTGTGTTTCGGTCTTTTTTGCATTGTAATTGATTCTACCCCATAATAGTTGTATGAGCCTAATAATGCTTACTTAATTTTAAATATTATAATTATTAATGTAATATCCCGGATCCTATCCGAAAAAAGGAATCAGCCCGAGTGTCATTCTGTTTAAGAGTTGAGCAATTTAACAATTTGATTATAATGGATATTGTGAGGGAATAGCGTAAAATAATGAAAAAAACCCGATAAAACCCAGGTATCTTCAGGAAACAGATGTTGGTAGCTTACCATTCACTCAAACTGAAATCTCACCGTGAGGAAATACAACTAGCAGGCTCTTAGCAGGGAAATTTTTTTTGAAAGCCGTTCAAAAAAAAAAGCATCTTAGAAGCCCTCGTGTAAAAATGTGGAACATTTTTTCTTTATGAATTAGAAATTATGAACATCGTTATCAATCCATTCCATTCCATTCTCAGCTACCTTCATTTTCCTCTTTTCTCCCACTAATTGCTCTACCTCTTTCTCCCCTACTCCAGTGTTCACCGGCTCCTATTGTTCGTGCCTCACTGTGGATCTTTACCGCTGGTACTTCCACTGGCATGCTTTGGCGGTTATGTTTCAAAGAATCACTACGTCGTTTCATTTATATTTGCTAGGAATTAATGAAATACTTCATAGATGGTTTTCCTCTTTGGTGTCATGATAGCTGTCATGGGGCTTCCTTTAGGGTAGAATTTTTTTCCCTTAAAGACACTACGTGTGACATATTCCCCTCCTGGAAATATCAGCCAACCTCAAGTATGCAACAAAAACCAGTCATTGCGATCCTGAAAACAACAACACCAACATATCACCACCGAACTGTTGGTCGCACCCGAACTACCTAGTGCGCCCAACAGGCTATCCGCTACTGGTAAATAACAACTCAACTCAATCAGCACACGCACACACGATACCGATAAATCACCAACTCGAGTACCGCTACACCAAGATAATACCCAGCATACCCGACACCACCAATACCGCTACCCGACACAAGGTATGTTGAGTTCTCGGAATCCCACCGAACTCGACCAAGTAACCAAACTCGATGTCCACTCTGGCTGATTACGGATCCTCTATTCCAACCTTTATTCCAAACAATGAACAAAGGAATACACAAGCAATCACATCCCTGACTACTTGCACGTTGTGGACATGTAAACCCCACAACATTGGTTTCCTATCTAACAAGAAGACAGTGAGAATTAAGAGAAACCCCTTTCACATTAATCCTCACAACACAACCCCAAGTCCCTCCCCTAGATTGACTTGTTAAATGCAATTCACTCAAATATGAAAAACACTATGGTTGCCGAACAAGTATTGTGTACCTCGATCCCTTGGATGACGATTGTTTTAAGCGATGTGTGAAGTTCCAGCTCTTTGACATGAAGGTCAAGCTGCAGCAACTCCACCACCCGCACTGGATCTCGGCAAGTGCTTCTCCACGCAACACTTCCACACAATCTCCTACTTGTCCTCTCCACACTTGAGTTTCTCTCTAGTAAGTGCAGAAAACCAATTGTCGTTCCCTTTCCCTGAAGACGCCAACAGATATATGTACATATCTGCCCGTGTTTATCTTGAAGTCCCCAAGAAACTCCTTAGATTTGATTCATCTTTATCTCCAAGGATGTTGCCTTATCCAATTCGCCATTGGATAGAAGATCCCGAATCTAGCCATGATCGTTATCTTCAAGTCGGCTGCACCGCTAGCCTCAAACTCCACCCATGGCTCGACCAATTCCAGCAAGAGTTCCACCCTCCCGGCGTTGTAGCAATTTTCGACCAAAATGCTGGAACTCGAGCACCGCTACTCATCGACACTCAACACTGCACGGGACTGGGTACCGCTCCAAATACTGGTATCCAGTTATCGATCACGCTCCAAAGTACCACTATCGGGTACCGGTCACCACTCCTGTGTACCGGTACTTGCTAATGATAGACGCTCCATAACGCTCTATGTACTGGGACTGTGCTCTCTCAAACATGCTGACCACTCCAAAAACCGGTATGCGCTAGCGCTGGCTCTCGATACCGCTACCGATCACCGCATGAGCTACTCGTACCTGCCAAACCCAGTGCCGCAACATGTACTGATCATGCCGAGACCCGGTACCGCTAGTTGCTCGGTACCGCTTGACATGTGCTCGGCACTGGTGATCGATCACGCCTGGTCCTTGCTCGGTACATCTGATCGATCATGCACGACCCATGCTTGTGACGCCTAGTTGATGGTGTTTGGTCACCAGCACCCGGCTACCGTTGCATAATAAATCAGCACCCATCATGAGGTCTCTTAGTCCCGTCATGGCCCCATGCTCGATAAAACATCACCAATGCATAGGCTGCATGCACTGCCGCTTCCACACCTGCAATTCAACATGGATTAGTGTGGTAAGTTGTTTTCACCAGCAAGATGGCTCCAACCACCCCTCTTGGACACGGGAACCCTAGGAACTACCACCAAATCCTAGTCTCGTCTTGTCCTATGGACTAGACCTGTAACAGTCCTCCCCCACCAATGAGACCTGATGTCCTCATCAGAGGGTTAAGTCCTCCCCTCTGGGTTTTGCTCCCACAATGCCACATGCCCCTTTCCGGTTCCTTGCTAGTTTCTCCACTCCGTCCCCCTTTCCATGTTATCAGACACCTTGTTCGTTTCTCCACCACTTTCTCAACTGCTGCCGGTCAGTGGGCGAACTTCCCCTCAAACGAGCTCCGATTGTATCAACCAAATCCTCATGGAATGGTTCACGAAAACTAACCTGGAAAGTTAGATGAAGTATGTACCCCTCCAACTCAAAATCAACCCAGACTTTTCTTTGTTGCTTGAGCTTTAGCTTTACTACCTCGGTCAGTGAATCAGCTCTACCCTCATACATTGCTTGCCTCTCTCAAACAAACTTAGGTACAACTTTCCACTCTTCTCTACGTCCCTGTAGAGTAACCCCTTGTGGTGTAAGGGATTCATAACCCAAAGCTGAGATACGATGCTGATTAGTCAAAAACCGCACCGCACCAAAGAGTTCTAACCAGCTTCCCCTACTGGCTACGATAATCTGCCTCATATACTCCTCCCTTAGTAATGCATTCGTCCACTGAATCTACTCCTTATACTAAGATTCATTAGTTGTAGACTCCCCTACAACTAATTCTGCATCTGTCCTCTTATCCTCCGGGAACTCAGACACCACGTCTGGTGAGACCAACCTCCCTGATCTCTTCAGTGTAGGTCGAAGTTGCAACAACTCGGCTTCTGACCATCCATCCACCTTGCCCCGTGATTCCCTCAACCAGGACTTCACGAAAACTCCACTACCAGTCTTCGTATTCAAACGATAGCGCACTTGCATTATGAGCGCACACATCTGGTTTTCACCACGATATTCATCCCCTCAGGTATCCTGGGACTTTCCCTCCTCGAGCTTTCGTAATAGCCCACTGATAGGAAAATTCAGCCGACACCTATCAACATAGACCACCTCATGATCGTCTAACCAACACCTTGGAACCAACTCTCTACTGATTCCGTCAGCCCTTTGCTTGTCCTCTGAATCTATCCCCAAAACCTTCCCTAGTAGCAACTCCGGCCACCTTTCTTATTTCAGTACTAGCCTCCCTTGGATCATCAGGAAGGTAGCCGTTACCTTGTCCTACCTGACAAGGAACTCTGGCCCTGACAAGTAAGCTCCCACCTGATCGAGATCTAGCAATCCCGATATTGGCTATGATGATTGATCTAGTAGTTTCTAGTAGTTTGAAAACTACCCTACATGGCTTCAACCACGCACTTGACTGCCCGTAGTGCAGCCCGTCAGTCACTGATGACTCCACACGGATGACTCCGTGTGTGAGCTTCTTACTAGCCTCCCATAAGAAACTTCCTCCTGTCATCTCTATCGGTTCCAGCGACTCGGCAATAGTCTAGCCCTTAGATTCCTCTTGCACCTGGCCATCTCTGCGCCCTATGAAATTCCCCTTCATTAGGCTGAATTCACACCACAACTGATGTCTTATGAACTGATCCATAACCTGCCTCTTTTTATCCCGGTGTTCCTCTATAGACTCCCTTGGCATGTCATCTAGCTGCACCCGGACTTGCCAACACCTCAAGTTCAGGTCACCCTTGGTGACGCCTCTAGCTCAACCAAGACTATTGCATAAATCAGCAATAACAGAAACATGGTATTGGTTCATAACGGTTACCTCAGTCGATCCCTCTGGGATTAGAATAGGCATACCCCCTAATGGCTGAACCTTTCCCAACTCCAACATCTCTACCGGCTAGATTTCTAGTTTTGTGAATTCACTTGGTGGCATCCTCCCTGACGCCTCCATTGGTGGCATCTTCCCTAACGCCTCTATTGGTGCACTCTCCCCTTGTACCACTTCGATTTGGTGTTTGATCGAACTCTCACGAAGTAACAAGTTCTCCCACTTGTCAGGCATTACACCGGAATGATCCTCCAGCAACCCTATTTCCAAACTCACCACCACCTGGTCCGGTTGAATCAAAACCTCCTCAATAAGATCCGTCAAGGCAGCAGGCTTGTTCCCACGAGCAAGCCACATGGCTGCCAGTTGTTTTCCCTTACCAGTAATGTCCTTGACCCCAGAAGGTCTCCCTTGGCCCCGGACAAAGCAAGCTCCCACCTTATCCATGATCAGCAACCCTTCGAGTTGTGGGAACACTCCCACTCCAGCAGTCCTCATGAATGCGTTGCTGAGGATCAAATCGAAGTCATCCATCTCAATGACTAAGAGATCCACCTGGCTGTCATAATCTCCCAGGATGATCCTGTAAAGACCCGAAAAAAATAATAAAAAAATAAATAAAATAATAATAACATTCGACGCGGTAGGATCGAACGTGGGAAAATTTATTTTTTTAAAAAATAATTATCGTTACTGGTTAAGCATGATCTACCCGTTTAACAAGATAAGTGGACCACACTATGTACCCATTTAACCGGTTAAGTGAACCATACCGTATAACCGTTTAAATGGTTATGTGAATCATGTCAATTACCCAATTACCCGGTTAAAAGTATTACGGTGAAAGGGTGCTTCCATGTACCCTAGCCGTCATTTTATATCATTATAAAAAAGAGGAAAAAGGGGGGGGGGGGGGGGGGGGGGGGGGGG
>JAVDBV010006084.1:2528-15242 GCA_032619315.1 Piper longum | reverse complement strand
ATATATATATATATATATATATATATATATATATATCATCTTTATTCAAATAGGTATAAATTATAAGATTAAATTAGAAGATAATATAATCTCCTTACCTTAAAAAAATTCTATATCAGAATTCCTACCTTGGCCCACAAGTTTAGCAGTTTAGCCCATTTTCAATCCAACCTACTGTTCAATATAAAATCAGGTTAATTTGTATGCTATTTGTAATAACCTAATTAAAGTACAAATTGATGAGCCTTAATTTTCTTTGGAATAGTTAATATGTATTAAAAAATTTATAGACTATCCCACTAATTAACTTGATTTTACTTAATAGGCATTGAATGAGTATCTGATTTGGAGGATATCACAGTTTTCTTCCAAAATGTAGTTTTGTAGGCAGGTTTACCTCTATATAATTTAATTGGATCTCATTTTAATTCTTGAGTAGGGTGAGCTTATGACTCAGGGTAATTAGTTTAGGCAAATAAAAAAAGTATTCATACGAATAATTAAAATTTCTTCAAAATGTCATCACTTTAAGAGAAAACGTTAATATGAGTTGTCTTTAATATCAAGCATTAAATAACAAGGAGATTTGGATGATAAAAATAATCTTATTTATATAAAAAATTATAATTTTATGATTTAAATGAGTGGTAAGTTTTAAGATTTAGAAGTTCTGATATTTCTATATATATTAAGCTCTCTAAAAGTTCGTTTGGTTGACGTTAAATTATACCCAAAAAAATGCAAAATTTAGATGTTACAAATCTTTTTGGTTTTAGATGCTTTCAAATTTAATAATTTTTTTAAATTTTAGTCAAATTAAATCTGTGAAAATTTTTAAAAAATAATATTTCCTTATGAAAAATAAAAAAATTTGATGGAAATTTTAAAAAGTTGATGCGCGTGAATACGAGAAAAAATATTTTATTTTATTATATTTTTATTTTATTTAATTTTTTTATGTAAACAACTATTTTTCTTGCCAACCAAACTAAAGAGACCTTAAAAGAAAAAACAAGAACATTATATAGCGTTGAATGGGCCGTATGCGCAACACCAAGGCACGGCCCATTTGTTCCTCCTTGCCCCATTCCTCTTCAACGGTGGTGCTGTGAGTAACCCATTCCAAAGCGAACCCCCATCCCCGTCGTCTCTACTTCGTCGTTGGGCATGCTTCGAGTATGAGCTACTCCTCCCTTCTACCCTACTCCCACCTCCTTCCCTTCCCCTCCCTCTTCTCCATCCCCAAGCCTCACAACCCGCGAACCCCCACCTCCCTCTGCCTCTCCCTCTCCATCTCCAACCACCACCAGCCACCCCCCGACGATGACGACGACGCCGCCAAGCGCTACCCGAACCTCCTCAGCCTCTCCGCCACCGCCGTCATCGTCTCCGTTGCCCTCCCCCAAGCCCCCGCCTACGCCAAGCCCAAGTCCAAGAAGGCCTCCGCGTCGCCGGCGGCGCTCTCCCCCGACGAAGCCAGGTCTTGGGCGCAGGGCATCCCCGTCGTCGCGGACAAGATCCCATACTCCGACGTCTTGGAGCTCAAGCGAGAGGGAAAGGTCAAGCATGTGGTGAAGCTCGCCGCCGCCGCGCTCCGGCGCCGGCCGGAGCCGGTGCTGGTCGTGATGGCGGATGACACGGTGTGGAGGACGGTGCTTCCGCCGGAGTACGGCGACGCGAGGTTCTGGGGGGAGTGGGACGAGCTGGGGATGGGGTCGCTCTGCGTCAATGCTTACACGCCGCCGATCAAGAAGCCGGAAGTTCCGGCGCCGTATTTGGGGGTTTTCGCCAAGGCGTTGGAGTTCGCGTTGTCGAAGGTGAGGGCGAAGCCGCGGACGAGGCGGGCGGTGGAGCTGGAGCAGGCGAGGCGGGAGCTGCAGCGGCGGCGGAAGACGGAGGTGGAGCGGGTGCGGTTGCAGAGGGAGATGGTGGAGAGGGCGGCGAGGGCGGCGAAGAAGGCGGAGGAGAGGAGGAGAAGGAAGGAGGCGAGGTTGGCAGAGCAGGAGCAGTCGATGCGGCAGGCGAGGAGGGACTACCAGAAGATGGCATTGGTGTGGGCGAACTTGGCGCAGGACCAGACCACGGCGTACCTCCTGGGGTTTGCATTTTTCGGGCTGTTCTACTACTTTGTTGTGTATAGGTACAAGAAGCAGAAGAAGGATTTCGAGGATCGGTTGAAGATCGAGAAGGCGGAGGCGGAGGAGAGGAAGAAGATGAGGGAGTTGGAGAGGGAGCTGGCAGGGATCGAGGAGGATGGAGATGAGGTGGATGGAGAGGGCGGGGAGAGGAACCCGTACTCGAAAATCATGAAGTTTGTGCGGTCTGGTGCTCGGGTGAGGCGGGCGAGGAGTCGGAGGCTGCCGCAGTATTTGGAGAGGGGGGCGGATGTGAAGTTCTCGGATGTTGCTGGGCTGGGGAAAATTAGGGTTGAATTGGAGGAGATTGTGAAGTTCTTCACGTTGGGCGAAATGTATCGCCGAAGAGGGGTGAAAATACCAGGTTTTGTTCTTAGTATTTTTGAGCCTCCTTGTAATTCTGATGATTATATTGTCTGTCAGTACATAGAGAATTGATTTTGAGCTGCTCCTAAATGTGAATCAAAAGAATGTTGTTCAAACGAAGAATACTTTAGGGCACTAAGTGGTAAAACACTAGGCTATTAATATGACCAGAATATGTGGAGTTTTCCTTAATCCAGTAATTCGATCTTCTTCGCATTTTTAGCTGGCTTTAACTTGCATGTGATCTATCAATACACAGAATATTGGTTTTAGAGCTTTCGAACATGATAGAAAAGAATGTAGTACAAAGGGAGAATTATTTAGGATACTAATTGGTAAAATACTAAGCCATTACTATGACCAAAATGTATAGGAACTTCTTATGCCTAACTTATTTTCTCTTTAGGTGGTATTCTTCTAAGTGGTCCGCCTGGAGTAGGAAAAACTTTGTTAGCTAAAGCTGTTGCTGGAGAAGCAGGGGTGAATTTCTTCTCGATATCTGCTTCTCAGTTTGTTGAAATATATGTTGGGGTTGGTGCTTCCCGTGTGCGAGCACTTTACCAGGAAGCAAAGGAGAATGTAAGTTGTGGCACAGGTTTGTGTGCTTTATCATGACTCCCTTGAGGATTAACCATTTCAAGTTATTATGCTCATAGAATACTGTATGAGTTATAGCATTTGAATTCGGATCATGCCCATATGAAAGCATGTGAAGCTTGCGCTGAGAGATTCATTTGTGCTGACTATGACTGATCATCAATAACTGGTCATGTAAAGATATGTGAGCTTCTTATTTCTTGGAGGTTTAAGGCTTTGTCCTGTTTTTTCTATAGTAACTTGCCTGGTTGTGTTGAAAGTAGGCTCGTCCTGCGTGAACAGCTGCAAGACCTAATGGAGCATGGCGAATTGACATGATCTTTTGCACTTATAATATATTAATTGTTTTATGCACAGGCTCCATCTGTTGTGTTCATTGATGAACTAGATGCTGTTGGAAGGGAGCGTGGGCTTATTAAAGGATCCGGTGGCCAGGAGCGTGATGCCACTCTTAATCAGGTCTGTATGCTGGGGCATCAATAGCTTTTAATTTTGCTTGACAGTTTTCTGTGTTTTAGCTATATTTTGCTCAGTATTTTTGGTCATGGATTACAGCTCCTTGTTTGTCTGGATGGATTTGAAGGAAGAGGTGAGGTTATTACTATCGCTGCCACAAATAGACCAGATATACTTGACCCTGCATTAGTCAGACCTGGCCGTTTTGATCGAAAAATACAAATACCCAAGCCTGGACTTATTGGGCGTATTGAGATTTTACAGGCATGAGTCTCTGTTAGTACTCTATTTGTTATATTTCCCATGAAAGATTCGTATTTGGTATATACTTTTTTGAGCTGTTCATTCTAGTACTCTATCTTGATTATTGCATCTATTAGATTCTTTTTAAACAATTTGCTATGAGAACTACTGCCTGAATTTCATTCTTGTAAAAATATTGATTATTGCAGCTATGTTTAGTAGTTGGACATCAAGCAAACCGTTTTGATACTTTCTAGGGTTTTAATTTGTTTGGAATTAGAAATTATCCTAACATCTAATATATTTAGTTATACATTTGGTAATTGTTCTTTATCTGTGCAAAAAAAAAATGTTATTGTTTTTTTCCCTGCTTTGGTTCTCATTCTGCTATTATTTTCATGTGGTAAGTGCTTATTATTGCCACTTATAGGTTCATGCTCGTAAGAAGCCAATGGCAGAAGATGTTGACTATATGGCAGTTGCTAGTATGACTGAAGGAATGGTTGGTGCAGAGCTTGCTAATATTGTTGAAATTGCTGCTATCAATATGATGCGTGATGGCAGATCTGAGGTATATGTTCTGTTAACTTTTCCCATAGACAGGCTCATTGCAATAAATGCTTTCCCCTTCTCCTTGATTCTTATAATCTTTTGTCCCTTTGCCAGCCATCTTATTCTAAATAACTGTAGTATGGTCAATTTTTCTATAATATACTGAAAATTTAATTACTTAGCTTTCATCCTAATTATCTCCAGACAATTGAATCTTTTTTCTGTTTGGACGTAGGAGCAGTTAGATATGACGGCATATACTTGTATTAACAGTCTATGTTCTTGATTCATTGAAAGTATTAACAAAAATTTTGGCACGTACTTTTGAATTTAAAATTTAAAATGAATGGTTTTTAGATTGGTACTTTTATGTGAACTACCTTAGCTGTAATTCTCTATGATTCAAATTTGTAAATGCTATTGGAGGCTAAGAGGAAATGCAGAAACAGATTGATGCCAGCTTCATTTGTCATTTTAGTACTCAAATTAGAGCTAATGTATTTTGATGAGCCCTTGCCTGTTGTTAGTACCTGTTAGGTTTTAGAGTGAGGATGCTGCAAGTTGTGGATGAGATCTGGAAATATGACAAAATGTACCATACTTTCTTTATTACGTCATCTTTGAGATCAGTCTTTGTTCCTATTTTAAGACGTTATTCAACAGTCTACCCAATAGGATATTGAAAGCATTTTGCCTACAGTTTGTTGGTTCAATTTAAAACGGAGGATTGGTTTTGGACTTTGGTCAGGAAAGAGACACTTCTATAGTTGTTTCTATGCCATTGTTGTTTCTAAGCTATTCCATTTTGATCTTCAATGTGTGGCTTTATATTGTAAATTCAGACATTAGAAATTACTGGTTTATCTACAATTTTTATTGTATTTAAAATATGTAAGCAGATTACAACTGATGACTTACTTCAAGCTGCACAAATTGAAGAGCGGGGAATGCTTGATAGGAAAGAGAGAAGTGCAGAGATGTGGAAGCAGTTAGCTCTAAATGAAGCTGCCATGGCTGTTGTTGCTACAAATTTTCCTGATCTGAGGAACATTCAGTTTGTGAGTCAGCATCATTTTGACTAGCTAATTATCCTTTTCAGTTTCAGCTTATGCACACACTTTACTGAGCTATATGATTTTTATATTATATGGTATGGATGGTACTCCTTAGAAAATTAATTTTTTCTTAGATGTATATTCACCAAAATTGTTTTGAACAGGTTACTATTGCTCCTAGGGCAGGAAGAGAATTGGGTTATGTGAGAGTGAAAATGGATCACATGAAATTTACAACAGGAATGCTTAGGTGTTGTTTTCATCTTTTTCGTACATTTGGTCTTTTATGGAATTTCAAATTATTGAAAGGGGAATTATGTTTGGGAAGCTTCTTGGTGGTCACGTCCGAAATTGTGTTTTGAGCAGGATCACAAAGATATGCACAATTTCTAATCATTTCATAGACTTCCATCTCAGACTTCAGTAGCCTTTAATAGTACCAAATATCAGCTTTTAAACTTATTGCTGTAATTAATTATACATAACTTTTTAGTATACAAGGAGAATGGAACCTTGTATCCATTTGGGCAAACAAGAGTTACTGCAACCTAATTGAAATAAACATCTTTCATCTATGATTGAGGTAGATGGGTACTACTCATATGATTGCAGTTAAGATTGCAATTAAGTGGTTAAAATGGAGATCTTTGTTTGATACACCATGTGGTTGGTAAGTTCTATCTTACAACAATAATGTAAACTATCCATTATGGGACAGTATGTGGGCTACAATATTGAAGCAGGAGTGGTAGAGATGAGTATTCTCACATGGATCTTTAATAAAACCATTAGGGATTAAATCCCAAATGCTATTTTGCTTGTAAAATTGGAATTCGTGAGAACTGTCTATCGTAGTCTGGGCCTGCGCAAAGGTGTCTCATGCTGTCATGAAGATATATGATGTGAACTTTTGTGATGGTCTAAATTGTGATTAAAGAATTTGGATGGAGGCAATTGGAAAAGTCATGAACATTCAAGCATTGATATGATCAATGACAGGAGAGCGGGAGAGTAAAGATCTATAACCTGTCCTAACTCTTTGGAATGAAGTGGATGAGAAGAAAGAAGATTCTAGAATATTATCTCCTTTTCAGTAACTGATGATATTCTTAGATGCAGGTTAATGATTGCACAATGATGGGGAAGAATTGTCTTTCTTAGTCCTGACTATGGTAACTTCTAGATTAAGTATACCTCTAGGCGCATGTTGAAATAGCACGTCTTAACCTATAAAAACTTGCTTTAGAGGGCATCATCTTCATATGCATCTCCACCAGTATTGTTTTTCACGTATGAATTATAGTTGTAAACTTCTGCAGTCGACAGTCCCTTTTGGATCACATCACTGTTCAATTAGCTCCTCGAGCAGCGGATGAAATTTGGTATGGCAAGGAACAGGTGATTTCTTGAATTCTATCTTCTCAAGAACGATTGGACCTACTCCAAAATAATTAGCAGATTAGAATCTCTCATGTGATTTGATTTTATATTCTTCTTTATAGGTATAGATTCTTCAAAACATTATAAATTCATCTTGTTTCAGTGTCGTATGGGTACTTTTTCAGACTTGATTCAATAAATTTGTTGCTATCGTGTCTTTAATTTGATGTAGCTCTGCCAGTTCCAACTAGCTGTTACTTTAATTGGATTTTGTTCTTTGCTTTTGTTTGCTTGAACATTACAATCAGAGTTATTTTGACGAATTATAAATTCACAGATGAGCACTATCTGGGCTGAGACGGCTGATAATGCCAGATCAGCTGCACGTAGCTATGTTCTTAGTGGCCTTTCAGAGAAACATTACGGGCTCTCACACTTTTGGATTTCTAGTCGAATTAAGGTATGCCATTAGAGAACCTTCATCTTGAATGAGCACTAACTGGTTATTTTTGTCTTGTTTGTTCCAATTAATATCTATACTTAATAATATTTTAACTGGTTTTTTTTGTTAGTACTAAACAACTAGCTGTGGGAGAAAATAGTTTGGATTTGAATACACTTACTGCTAGCTAGTTTTTAGTCCGATCATACTAGGTATCTTGAAGCCAGTTTTAATTATTTAACCTAGATTTTATTGTCAACAATTCGAATTCCACTTTGACAAACAATGTTGGTTATGGCCACCTAGATTAAAGTCAAACCCTGCTAGGACTCCAAAGAAGTCAAGCCCGTGTCTTTGGCCTGCTAGAGTTTTAACTTTTAAGTAGAGCAGCCTAAGAAATTGACGTGCTGCATCCACTTCATGGACTTAATATATATGGTCCCACCATTGAGGATGCTGAATAACTTAGTAATCAGAGTAATATGTAGTATTCAGTCATGGAAAAAACTCTCTTCGCTAAATAATATTTTGGATCTAATTCCATATTACTGGTCCGTAGTCCAAAGGGAGGGGGAGGCATTTGAATGCAAATTATTGATTTTGTTGCCAAATGGATCTTTGTGACAGAAACCCTGATGCCAACCCAGAGTCAGGGAGGCATTCTCCCAAGAGATATGACTAATAGAAACCGGATTGCTATGAGAATTAGATGGCTGTTAGCTAGATTTCTCCTTAAAAAAAAAAAGAAAGAAGAAAACTCAAGCTCTTTTATAGCAGGGAGAAGACGGTAGACTATGTTTACGACTTAGAACTTGGGACATGGGACATGAAGGGAAAAGAAGAGAGACAAGATGATACTAGAAATACAATTCCAGTGTGTCGGACCTTCAGTAGGTTGAGCATATTGAGGAAATAGATTGATGTCTGTTAGTTTCATTGGGCAAAATGACATTAGGGTCATTTAACATCTGAGCGAGTCTGTTGTCAATTTTTGCTGGGTTAGGCTGATGACTACAACATAGCCATGGGACTAGATTCTTGATATTGATAAAATTTTAAACATCAGAAATACTAGTATTGTTTTCATTTTATTTCTAGAAGCGGAGGAGCTAAGTGTCATATAAATTGTTTGCAAAAGAAGCTAAAAAGCTGTTGGTAAGGCTAAATTTCATCAACGAGAAAATTATACATAAGTTCTAAATTAAGGGAGGGGGAATGGAGAGTTATAGGTTAACCAGAAAGAAGGAAAAGTAAAGATATTGAAGTAACTGGTGTATTTCAACTGAAAAATGCAAACTTCTAGCAAAATATGAAGTAATTAAGTTGTGAACATTTTTTTTGACAGCTTTCAAATAATGCACAGAATCGTTATTTAGGTTTTGCATAGTGGCGTGGAAATTGTTTTTAATTGTAGAGATATCAAGTTACGAAGCTATATATGAGTTTTTTGAGATAGAGGTGAACAGGGTTTTTTTTGTCAAATGTGTCAGAATCATTTAGAGAGATTCATCATTTAGGTATTATAAAAACATATATGGTATCTATTGATTTCAGAAAAGCTGGAAATAGAAAGATCAAGGTTCTACTTTGAGCCTTTACCTGTTTTTCCTTGTCTGGACAAGTTAACTCCAAATATTTAGATGGAAGATTTGTTACTTCGTGTTTTTTTTTTCTCTTGCAATGTATTTCTTGTGGGTTGCAGTTGGACTATTCCATAGGAGAATCTATATTTGGTCTATGAGATGATGCCTTCTAATATGGACTTAACTAATTTAGCAAACGCTGAAAATGGATAAGGAATGTAATTTCTTTCCATGAGGTATCTCTTCATTTGGTCCGTCAAATGCTTTCTGAAAATTTATTTTGAATATCTGGATGATCAGAGGATCAGCGAAAAAATATTAAAATGGATTATTCTTCTTCTGCAAGAGATCTCAATTTAATAGAAAGCTGTGTTGTATGAGGCTACTACTAGGCCAGAGTTAGGGTTGAGTTAGGCTGCAAGAAAAAGTTATTGATAGATTAGGAGTCATTGATACGAGGATGTTGGCATGTATGCTATTGGATTTTGAGTCTAAGATTTTGTAAATTGTAAATCAGGTGGAAGCTCTAAATTGTAGAATAAAAAATCAAAATCAAGATTGATTTTTTTATTTTCACCTTGATTATATTTTTGTTAAAATTATGTTTCTTCTTCTTAGGAAATTGATTTGGAGGCGACCCGTATTTTAGATCTTTGTTATGAAAGAGCAAAACAGGTGAACTGCTGACTTTCAGCAAAGCCATTTTTAAGATTGTGTTGCACATGCTAACAATTTCACATGATTGTATATGTTTTAGATTCTACAAGAGAACGTCGGGTTGATGAATGCTGTGGTTGATCAGCTGATTCAAAAGAAAAGCTTGAGTAAAGAGGAATTCTTCTCTCTTGTCAAATCACATGGTTCTATCCGGGCTCTTCCTCCTAGCATCACAGATATCAGGTTTTCATACGAGAAACAGTTACCAGAAAGGGTAATGAATCAAAAGGAAGTAGCAGGTCGTGGAACTCGCACATGAGGTGGTTTTCTTATTGGTTAAATTTGAATTCGTAAATTTGGATCAATAGTCCATATCTAATGTTTGTAGTGACAACCAACCCCGTTGTCTTTCAATGCTAAATTTCAGGTGACTGCACTTCAGGGGTTCAATGCAGGTTTGCATTTCTCTAATCTAGATTTAGCTTGAGTTATTGTGTCAAATGAGAAAGGCTGCTAACAATTTAAGTAGATAATTGTTTTACAGTTGCATATTACTTCCCAATGTCCTGATGCATTAGCTTTGTATCCTGTTGGTCAGATTCTACTTGCTGAAATCAATCAATTTTAGATCCAATCTAAAAGCACGGCAGGTGGAACATCTAAAAATGTCCAACCATGTACAAAGATAGTCAATACTGCTAGCCCGCATTGTTTGGGTCTATCTAGCCAAAGGTGCTGCCTACCCGCTAGACATGGCCGGCCAAATTGCATCTTGAGGCAGAAATTAATATGAAATTAGTTTAACATGGGGGACAAAATGTGCGAATGCATGTTGTGACGTCAAAGAGATGAACTTCTGCTTGGTATCCAAGTGGCCAAGATTGGCTTTGTGCTTCCGGCTTATGGTAAATTGGAAATTGAGTGATAGATTCTTAACAAAGTTAAGTTGATTTATTTTTGTCATTTGTTGAAATGTCAGTGCATACTTAGCCTGACAAAATGTTTTTCTATTGCTATGGAAATATGTTTCTTCTTGAACGGTGATCTACGCCAATTTTTTTTTTACTAAACTCAGCTTCAATGTATTACTACTGTGTATTTAAACTAGAAAGGGTTATTTGTCCATGTTATAGTTTAATGTGTTAATGTGAAATTTAATTTTACTATCTTCTCATAGTACATGTTAGTAGTCTCCGAAGAAAAGGTGATGATAATGGAGAGTAGAAGAGTTGATTGGTAGTTTTACTCCCAATCTAAATAGAGTGATATGAGTGCCCTTTTCTTGATTTTAATATGCTTTATTTTACTTGTTGCTTTTGAATACATTTAACAGGTCCATCCTAGTAAACTTCTCTTGAGCCCCAATAATATGGTTGTCTTTTAGGTACCCACCTTCCTGGCTACCATTTACCATTTCTATTTTTATAATAATGATATATAAAATTTGACGGAAATGTGAATATTGGTGGTCCAAATTAGACCACCTAAAACGAAATTAGTTTAACAGAATATTGATGGCATCAATAATCGCCATTGATATGTTTGCTATATATATTATTTGAACAGGACAATTGAGTTCCGCCTGGCTGATCACCCAGTAAGCTATACACCTCACATCAGGATAAAATACTGTCCAGTTCTTTTTTTCTCAAAATTGATTATTTTATTATAAATAGTAAATGGTTTTTACCAACATAAAATCATTTACTTTTTCCAAACTAAATTCATATACTTATCACACCTACAATGTTCACTTTTACACATATGGAAGAAAGAAATCATCTCCAATCTTTTCAAAAGTGAAGATTTTTATTACCATCACGGATAATTTTTACCTACTTAAAAGTAATTCATTTATTACAACTAAAATCATTTACACGGTAAAAAAAAAGAGGCCCAAGTATTTTTTTTTCCCCACAATATTGTACATGATTAAAAATCCTCCGTCCTTAGATTGATTAAAGTTTACTGAAAAGGTTGGTTTTAAGAAACCGCCCAACAAATGAGAGCAACTTCGGAACTGTGAAAAGACTAGGGTCAATCAATCGTCTGTGCTTCTTTCTCTTCCACGCGCTCCTCCTTCAACACCAAAAGAATTTCTGGGTCACAAGCAAATTTGCCCCATCGGATACCATATATTATATATTACATGCATAAATAAAAAAACTCACCAATTTGTGGTTGAATAATCAAATCCACACTAGACACTGGTCGCTTGTGCTGTCGGTGTCAACTCAAGTACCTTCACTAGCTAATAAAGGTGAAACTCGAGGTTGGAACTTGGAAGGATCTAAATCTAATGCACCTTGAAAGAAGTTTCAAAGGTTGTGGTAAATATTAGTTTCACAAGAACTCTGTGGCAGACAGAGTGGCTCCTTTGCTTCCACTTTCTTGTTCTTGCTACTATCTTTACCAGATCCAATTCTGGTTGCATTATCTGTTTCTCAGGTAATTCCAATAACCCATCTCCTCCTCTTTTTGTTGAACTATAATTTCTCCACCTCTCATTTGCCACTTCCTTGTCATAGCTGCATAAATTGGCTTCTGTATTCTTAGTGTCAAATGAGTCGTCTCAAAATGCAATCTTATGGTGGAAGTTTATGTAGCTTGGAAGCTAGCAAGTTAGACATTCTATCTTACACTTGAAAGAAATACCCAAGCACAGATTGGGTTGTTTATCTATAATGGTTATCTTGAGTTATCCTGTTCTTTGTGTGTGTGTGTGTGTGTGTGTGTGAGGTAGGGGGGGTAGGGAGAGGGTGGGGTTAGATTTCATCAGTGAATCTATTTATTCTGTCACAATTATTGAAAACTTTTTGATAGCACAAAATGATTTGTCAAAATTATTGAAAAAACATCGTGATAACACATAATGGTGTGTTGATCTGTATTGGTGATCTCGAGCTCTCCCTGCTAAATCTTTTAGGCAAAATCTTTGATTTTTTAAAATTTTGAATTCACATTTGTTACAACTTCTTAAAAGAATTTCTGGATAGCACAAAATGTAATACAAGTTCAGTTTCTTGTGCCAGTTTAAGCCGATTTCGTTTCAGATCCAGACTCCTATTTTTAGATCCCTCTCTCAAATTGAAGAATTTGTAAGCTAAGAGGATTGTGCACCAGATCATTATTAGCCTCTATTGATAAGAAACTGGGGCAATGTATCATCAATACCAATACTCAAGTCGTAGCCAAAGATCTAAAGGATTGAAAGTAAAGCATGCTTTTCAGATAGCTTTATTTTTGGC
>JAVDBV010006032.1:0-19470 GCA_032619315.1 Piper longum | reverse complement strand
ATATATATATATATATATATATCAAAATAGTGAAGACGGCTGGTGTGGGAACGGGTTGAATTTGCACCCCTAGAAAGAGTAGTTGAATCGAATTGTTATAGTTGCTGATCAACTCAGACATTGAGCAAGAAAGACTTTATTCGGTTTCAGGCTAATATCAAATCACCTGCAAACTTCTAGAATGAAAAATACGAGAAGAAACCAAAAGAATATTAATTCTCATAGACAAAACATGTTCTTCTAAGATGCTAAATTAATTAAACGAGTTACCTAAAATCCACGTTGTAACTACTTCTAGCTGGCCATGCAACAGTTTGGACTTCAAAATTGGCTAGGCATCTTTCGTTATTGAAAAATTGCGGTCAGTATTTGTGGGTCTTGTATAAAAATAGTAGATATCTAGGAGCTCATATTGATGTGAGACATCCTAACATTTTATTTTATAAATCTCACCAAAATCACTACCATAGTTGTCTACAAGACTTGCTCATTTGGGTCCAGAACTAACCATTGTCTTTCTCTGTAGTTTTCTCACGGATTCAATCTGACCCTTACGTCTATGTGCGTGAGCAAAGAAGACTAAAATATGCATCACTATTTGGCCTAATTAGTCGTTTGACTATACATATGTAGTCATGGATTAATAATTTTTCACATATTATAATATCAAAAAAATTACGCACATTGTTTGTTTAGTCCAATATGCTCTTTGATCATTGATCGGTAAATTACTCGGCCATATTTGGCAAGATAACATATGGGTTCTCTCGTAATTTGCGTTCCCGAGGCCCCTTGATACAATATCTTATTAGTCATGAAATATTATATTTTTTTCTTATGAAAAATAAATATAATTGTTTTTCAAAAACTAAAAAGAAATATACTTTCACTAATGAAAGACGAAAAGAAGCAAAAAAAAAAAAAATACATATACACACACACACACACACAAATATATCTAAGATAAACAAGAAAATGCTAGACTATTGTTCCAAATTTAATTTATCATGGCCCGAGTAATATATCCTTAGGATATAAAAAAAAAACGAAAGAATACCTTATTTCATTAAAATTCCTATCAGGCTTCATAATATTCAAATGTGAGCAAATGACAGTAACAGCGTGGGGAAAAAAAATGAAAATAATAGCCAAGACAATTTATACGTGAAAACTATATCAGCGACATTTCAGTAAATGAGAAATTACATTCTCCTTCCAATTAGTGCCTTGCCAAAAAATGGAGAGAAATAGCAAAATCTTATTATATGAAAAAAAAATCACTTGGGTCTCCTTTTATTTCCAACATTAGAGGGAACACTAAGAACAGATTTTAAAAAAAATACAAATTACAAATGAGAATGATAAATATTATGAAAAGAATAAAAGAGTTAATAAATACCCATCACATATTCAACTTTAGCATCAAATCATATAGCGCAAACCCACCATGATGGCAACCTGGCATTCTAGAGGACATAACCTCGAGTTCCTCCTGTCAATAAAAACAGCCATGTCAGCATTGCATCAAATAAACTTACAGCATAATAAAAAGCAAATATACAGACTATAGATATGTAAGCTTTCTCATGAAGAGTTTTTTCCCTTTAAATAGCTTAACATAGTTCAAGGGTTATAGTTCAGGGGTTAATTTCCAAAATTGTAGTGACCCCATGTCACCAACACCCCGAGCCTAGTGAGTTCTTGCAAGTAGAGGCAGCTGAAGTTTAGTGTGAATATTGAAACTTCCCACCACATCAAATTAAAACCACATAACAGTACCGGTATTCACTACATCTATCAAAACTCATAGACTGGCTGTTGTTCAGCTTGCAGTTAGGAATAGGTGTTTAACCAACCTTTCCAACAGCATAAAGCTGAGTGGACTCATAGCTGTCTTGAGCGGTAGAGTATAAATTCTGGATTCGCTCAGAATCAAGATTGCATGTTAGAAAGAAAAAAGTTGTTGGCCGGACATTCAACTCCCCCTCAGTGATACACCAATAAATATTGGATCTGTCTGTAAACAAATGTAAAATAATGTCAGCTTTGATATTATTTTGAAAAGGAAAATATAGTCTATTCAACAGAAGACAGAAAATTAGTTCCATGAAACATAATTGAAACAAGATATACATCTCTTGGAATATCATATTTATTTTCTTCTTATAATTATCATTTTGAGTTTGAAATAACAAAATCTTGTTTGGGGTGCATGATACATACATCAAATTAATAAACACTAGTAGAAAATAGTTACAAAGTATAGATCTAACCAAATGAAATTAGCATAAACTTGATCTAATTACTACAGCAGTTCATGTAAATGCTAACAAAATTCTAACCAGTGATGCAGCAGGAACTCCAATCTCTTCAACAACTTCACGAATAATACCATCAAACATTTCTTGCGTGACTTTCTCATTCAAATCTTGTAAGCTTTCCAAATCTTTCCCAGATTGATGGGCTGATATTCCAATCTCCATAGGCTGAAGGACAACATAAGTGATGTATGAATGAAGTGAATGGCTAAGCTCAAGACAGAGGTGACCATATGAGTCCAATTCAACTGGTTCCAGAAATGATGGCCCAAGAAGTGTTACATTTAGCCACATTAAATGATGCTCAAGATAAGCCTCTGCGCTGGTCGAGTATGCAATGTCGCCCTTGCTGAGCAAAGTCAAGTTTAATGTGGCAAAAATATTAAATATCATGAACGCGAGATTGATATTTTCAACTCCATTTAACAGCACCATTATTGCCCTCAATATTCCAAAAACAATAGGGATTATGCTGTAAGGAGTCAAGAACAGAACGTTTTCAGAGGCAATTCTTAACACCAACATACTGAAATAGTATGATCAAGCCAACAGGCAACGACCTTGACAAAGTGTTCCTAGTAAGAATTCCACTTAAACATTTTTTTCTTAAAGTAAGTGATTTCCACTTGCATGCTTCAGTAAACTAGAGCCAACGGATACAAAGACTTTAGTTGATAGCCAAATTCAATTTAAAAAGAGAGGATAGAGGCACAACTTTGTAACTAGTTTGTTAAGCAACAAGCCCGTCTAGAGCTACATGGTGAAGGTAATCTGTGAGTTTTGTTTCTGATTCATTAATGAGCTGCAGATTGGTTTACCTCAGAATGGCCGCCAGGGAAAACAAAATATCCTGGGAATTCGCCCACGTTTTGGCTTCTTTGTATTATAAGGATCTTTCCATCAGATGTCTCCACAATTGCACCATTACCCAAAGGCATTGACATATGTTGACAATTGGCAAAATCATCTGCAATATTACAAGCATTAGTAGCTGGAAAATACATGTTCTGCTAACACAAAACTGCAGATGTGTCCCTGAACAGTATCTATTTTATATTATACCTTCAGAATGTATCAAAAATTTATCCCAACATGGATTTAAATGTGTGCCAACAAAGGTCCTAAAATAAAAAAAAAAAGAAGTATGAGGACTCAAATGCAAGTGCAGATTGTTGACAAAATTTGCGAAGAAAAGTGGAAAAATATGAAATAAAGATTCTCATTCATCATCCCAGCTAGACAGGTGGTTGGCTGCATGGATTTTGTATCATTAACTAATTACTATATGTTTAACTCGATCACATAAAGCCCATGGAGAAACGTAAATGAAAAAGTGCATAATCTGACGACATTTAAATGCTGGAGGTGCTTCTCAAGGCAAAATAAAGCAATACAATCATCATATATATATCAGTAAAGGCATCGTGAGATGATTGTTCATACATCAAATAATCACAAGTAAAAGTTTAATGTCAAAACATAATCCACTGTCATCCAACTAAGCTACAGTTTCACTAGTTTTTTTTCAACATCACATAATTGGAAAATATGGGGATTTCATGTGGCAGTGAAAATATTAGAATTTCATGGCTATAATGGCAAATATTGATAAATAGAGACCTGTAATCTGTTAAACCAAGGTGAAGGCAGACATGAAGGCTATGGCCATTGTGTGAGCTATGTCCTGCATACTACCACAAGACAGAATATAGTATAAAAATTAGTCCCAAATGAAAGATTTTAACTTAAATGTAGCTCAAACTAAGAAAATATGTTTCAGAACTCTCGTGATAAGCATAGCATGATAAAGAAGTCAATACTGCTAAGTCGACCCAATTTCTATGGCACAAAAATATATACTAAAAAATTTTTAGAAGATCTGGAGAGAAAATTAAACGTACTCTGAACTTAATGCCATTGTACAAAGCTGGATTCTGGTGGATTCGCTTGTCCCATATCTGCAAAGCAAGATAAAAATATGCAAAAACAAAATTGCGTAAACAAATTCAAAGAAGAGACATTTGAAATGATAAACAAGAGCCCTTTAACTATGAAAGAATGGTTATGTGCATAATCTTCTCATCTGTCGTCTTCTTCTTCATCATCCACCTTGTATTGAAAAGGGACTGAGAATGAGATTAAAAGTTTAAAAGTTTTGATGGCCAGATAGCCTTCCTGACACCAACCCTCTTCCTTAATCCGCGATTGAGAACATGAGAGCATTCACGGAGTTGGTTGGTTGTATACATCAACCAGGTCTAATTGTAAAAAATAGAAAATACTCCCGGAATGTATCAATACTAGAAACAATAACATTTTAAAAAATGTAGAAATTGTCTTCCGATTTCCAAACTAGCACACCTCATCCATTTTACTAACTTCACCCAATCACTCGAACATTTGCTTCAACAAAACATAAAAAAAATTCACTCAATCACCCAAAAAAAAAATCATCACACATTACCACCATTCCCTAGTTTAATCAAATATCCATAATTTAATAATTTCATCTCAAATGACAAAATTGATTCAAACCAAAAAAACAGCACCTCATCCTCACCTCGCCTATGGATTCCTCCAAACCAACATCCGGATGAGGAATCCTGTCATAAGCAGCGCCGAATTCTACCGATACCTTCACACCACACCTCAAATCAAAACCGATGAAACACAAAACCAACCAAAATAAAAAATAAAACACGAAACCAGTCTTTCATGGTAACCTGGGACCGAGAGAGGCCGGAGGGGCAGGAGAGGAGGAGCCTATAGTCAGATGGGTTTATCTCCGGCGTCTCCAGAGAAGCCATGAAGCAGCGGCGACGGTGGCCGCCGGCGAGGATGGCGAGGTTGGCCGAGGAGGACGAGGGCATGTCCGCGACATGCGGTCCGGACGATCATGTCCGGCCATGTTGTCCATCAATATTTTAGCTTTCTTGTCCGATATCCGATCATGTCCAACATGTTTCAAATTTCCAGGAAGGGGTGAGGTAATTGGGGAAGGCCAAATTTCGGGCCCTCTCCTTGCCTGCGAGTCCAAAATAAAATAAACAGCTTAATAAATTAAATAAAATAGGAATATAAATTAAAAAAATAAAAAAGATTTGTACAAATTATATGCTTAACTTCTTTACCAAAAATTGTTATGTCACGTATTTTCGACTAGATTAGTAAAATAGCTTCCCTCTCTCCAAACTCGAAAATACAATTTATTTGACTTCCCAATGAACTCAATCTACTTTAATTTATAAGAGGATCTAACTATATTATTAGTTAATATAATTATCCGTGTTTATTTAATTTAGATTCCGATTTTAATTTGTAATTTCTTGATTAAGATTATCGACCAAATCATTTACGACATAGGCTTAACTCAACGAAGGTCATTAAAATTTTGGTATAGTCGTTGACTAGCTACCTAATTATGCACGCAGGTGAGATAAAAATAAAGGTTCCAGCACTCCAACACCAAATGGTGTTCATATCTTCGTTAAATTTTGATACGATGCCCACTTGTACAACTTCTTACAGGAAGTTAGTCAACGCTTGCAACGATTAAGTTCTTCCGTGAAAATAATAAATGTGCATTGACTTTTGTACTAATTGTCAACAGAAATATGGTTCTTTTAAATCGCCATAAATGCTACAATAATTTCAAAAATTAGTTTGTAAATACTTTCCAAACATAATATAACACATTTTACTATGAATTGAATAAAATTAAATTTCACTCAAACTCAAAAGATGCATTGTAAGTCGACCTTGAAAGAAAAAACACTCTGCCTGATTCCTTTGATATGTATATATATATATATATATGTAAGCCTATTAAAATAAAAGGTCAACAATATATTTTAATAAAGTAGATTAAAGATTCTTTCATAAAAAGGAAAAGGAAAAAATAATTATTACCATTTTATAAAGCAAGAGGTTGAACGAATATGAAAAAATACAAGGCACATATATTACATATATTTCACGATCACAAAAGCGACTTTTTGAGTGTTTAATAAGTGCTCATTTATTAAACACTAATCTTATTTTTATTTAAAAAGTGCATTTAGCCTATAATTGTAAAAATTAGAATTAGACATTAAATTGAATTATAAAAGAGTCATTAATTTAGATTGATTCATAAAAAATTGGACAAGAATTTATTTAATTAAATCAGTCAAAATTAGTAAATTATTATTTATAAAATATATCATTTTAATATTATGATATATATTATATTTTATAATATATTTTTTTATATTTTTAAAATTTTTAGAATTTTTTAAAATTAATTATTATTATTTTTCAAATTCTAATAAAATTAATTTTTAATTACAAAAATACTACCGACTCATTTCTTCCATCAATTATTTCCCAAAAATAACCGGGCCTGCCCCCGATTCAATCCGCTCCTGCCTAATCCACTGCATTGTCCCCCTACCCGCCCCCTTCCCTCGCTCGCCCTTGCTACCCGTCTTTCCCTACCCGTCTTTCCCTACCCCATCCCTGTCACCCTCCCAAACCAGCAAAAATCGGCTCCATTACGGATTGGCTTGAACCGGTAAAACCCCGTCAAACCGGCCAATTGACATACCAATTTTTTACACTACCGGCTTGCATGCTTTTGCGTAATGAAATCCATCCGATCCAATGTAAATCTGCGGAATCGGCTGATTTTTGCATGATTTAACCTCGTCGGATCGAGTATCAGTGGGCCCGGCGGCTCATTTCCTAATTTACCATTATATCCCTTCCCATAGCTTCTTCGTCCCCTCCCCACTAGCTCCCCACACCTCGACGGCCGGAAAACCATTTTCCGGCGAGAATCCAGCGAATTTCCACCTTTCTCCGCCGTAAAGATAGTGTCTTTGGGCGCGGCGGATGGATCCCGAGACAGGGGTGGCGAGGCCCGGGGCCCTGGGGAGGCTGGATCCGCCGTCGTCGCCTAACTCGCCGGCGTCGACCGCGTCGCCGTCGGCCGCGGCGGCCCCGGCGCTTGTGCTGTCGACCTCCGGGAAGCGGATGGATCAGCCAGGGGGGAAGAAGAAATACGTGAAGCAGGTGACGGGCCGGCACAACGACACCGACCTCCACCTCGCGGCGCAGCGCGGGGACCTCACCGCGGTGAGGCAGATCCTCAGCGAGATCAACGCGCAAATGGAGGGGACGCTCACTGGCGTCGAGTTCGACGCCGAGGTCGCCGAGATCCGGTCGGCCGTGGTCAACGAGGTTAACGAGCTGGGGGAGACGGCGCTGTTCATCGCCGCCGGGGAGGGGCACCTCGAAGTGGTGAAGGAGCTGCTCAAGTACTCGAGCAAGGATTGCGTTGTGCGCAAGAACCAGTCTGGTTTTGATGCTCTTCACAGGGCTGCTAGTCTGGGCCACCATGGTGAGCTGTGTGGATTTTCTTATGAATTTTTGTGTTTGGGTTCTGTCCTTTTTCATTGCAATTGGATGAAAATAATGGATTGTAGTGAGAAAATGGGCATTTTGATTTGTAAAAGTTTCATTGAATGCCTCATTTTGAACTGTGTTTGTCATTAGTTAGCAACCTTTTGTCGAAGGAATGGCGTTTAATGTGTGGCTTGTTAGTATGTTAATTTTCACATTGTTTCTATGTTTTAAGTACTGTTGGACTGTGTTTGTGATATTGTGTTTTATTAGTGATGATTTGTTGGTTCAAAAGTGTCCCATGGTTGGAGTTTGGCTTCCTATAATTAGGCTATTTATTGCAATGCGCTGAAACAAACCGAAATCAAATGATGTGTGTCATTTGTGATACAGTTCGAATTTTCTTGCTGAATGGAAGCTTTTTTTAAGGTGATATTGATTGCCATGTTTCTTTTGAGAAATTGTGTAATTAGATACCTAACTAGGATTGGTGAACAGTGCTGATATATGTTTGATAATCACGAGCCAAGTAGCTTTGGGTTAGATTAGGATAAGGAAGCTATAGAGAATTTTTTGTTGGAGTTGTTTCCCTATAGGAATCATCTTATGATGATGAGGCTGTTTTCATATAATATTGCTCATCATGTTTCAAATGGCTTACTAGTCTGTGAATTTTATCGTATCACGTCCAAAATTAAGAACATTCGTATTCATATTCTGGCAATGGATTAGCATAACGTTTGTCTGAGATTTAATAGTATTTTTTTTTATACAGCCGTTGTGCAGGTCCTTTTGGATTACGATATTGGCCTAAGCAAAACCCTGGGTCCATCAAATGCAACTCCTTTAGTTTCTGCTGCAACTAGGGGTCACACGGAGGTGGTTAAGGAGTTATTATTGAAGGATCCAAGCTTGTTGGAGGTTGCTAAGACTAATAAAAAAAATGCGCTCCATTTATCTGCACGACAAGGGCATGTAGAAATAGTAAGAGCTTTACTCGAAAAGGATTCACAATTTGCACGAAGAACTGACAAGAAAGGACAGACTGCCCTGCATATGGCTGTCAAAGGAACCTCTTGTGAAGTAGTCAAATTACTACTTGGTGCAGATCCTGCAATAGTGATGCTACCTGACAAGTTTGGAAACACTGCTTTGCACATAGCCACTAGGAAAAAGAGATCAGAGGTATTACATAAGTAAAGTCTTTACCTTCTTTAGCCTCATTGTTATTTTATTCTCTCACTCACAGTTGTGATTCTTGAACTTAAATTGCAGGTTTTATGTTTTAGGCTAATCTGCAGCATGACTTGATTATAAAGCGTTTAATGATTTATTTATGGGTGGAAATTTTAAAGTTGATTTCTGCTTTAAAGCCTCATTGTTATTTTAATGATTGGTCATTGATGTTTTGATCATAATCTGGATCATTATTTGATAATAAAGCCTTTTAGCAGAGGAATAGTTTTTTTGCGTCACTAAAAATGAATTTATGACTTCATTAGTGATCGGTTTTATATTTGCCAGCTGCAGTTTCTAGGAGATCATTTTTTTTATACTCCACTTTAGGGTTTAACAATGAATAGAACTCGCTTATAACCTTTCCTCTTGGCACTTAAGGGTTAAAGTGTTAGTTTAATGTGAAATCATCGTATGTTGCCTTACGTGACTTCATATTTTCTCTTCAGTTATCACTTAAAAAGACAGCAATTTGGGAATCTATTATTTAACTATATTTTGTTTACCGGCAGATTGTGGAAGCACTGTTATATCTTCGTGATACCAGTGTCAATGCCCTTAACAGAGACCACAAAACGGCTTTAGACATAGCCGAGACTCTTTCTCTTTCGGAGGAGGCCCAAGAGATTAAAGATTGTCTTACACGATATGGTGCTATAAGAGCTAATGAACTCAATCAGCCGAGGGATGAGCTAAGAAAAACTGTAACAGAAATCAAGAATGACGTCCACACCCAGCTTGAGCAAACTCGAAAAACTAACAAGAATGTTCATGGCATTGCCAAGGAGCTCCGGAAACTTCATCGAGAAGGAATCAACAATGCTACCAACTCTGTCACAGTGGTTGCTGTTTTATTCGCTACTGTAGCATTTGCTGCTATTTTCACTGTGCCCGGTGGGGATGAGGATTCAGGAGAGGCTGTAATGGTAGGCAGTATTTCCTTCAAAATATTCTTTCTATTCAACGCGATCGCCCTCTTCACTTCTTTGGCAGTCGTCGTCGTCCAAATCACTTTGGTTAGAGGGGAGACAAAGACTGAGAGAAGAGTGATAGAGATTATCAACAAATTGATGTGGTTGGCATCTTTATGCACCTCTGTAGCTTTTATTGCCTCATCCTACATTGTTGTTGGGCGGCATCTCCGATGGGCAGCTATCCTTGTCACTTGCATTGGAGGTGTGATAATGGTTGGTGTGCTCGGCACCATGACTTACTACGTATTGAAGTCTAGACGGACAAGGAAGCTGAGAAAGAGAGGGAAATCATCCAGGAGTGGCTCTAACTCCTGGAATCATTACTCAGAGTATTCTGATTCAGAGATAAACCCAATTTATGCAATCTGATGGCAGTTCAGCTCAACCCTTACTTATCTTCTTCAAAATGGTACAAGCTATAACACATATTTGAAGTTTAACCTGTTGCTCCTTGGAAGGATGGTTAAGCTTTTTTTAAACAGCAGACCTCAAGAGAGAAAGTGACGCTTCCCTCTTTCAGATACATGCTTAAATAATTGAATGCGGGTGAAGAGTTTTTTTTTTTTTTTTTTTTTTGTGTGGAAAGTGTTGAATGTTCTACTGTAATAAACTGATGTATGGAAGGAAACCATACACTATGAAATTAGTAATATCCAATGTAAAAACTTGGATCATCGCTCATTGAACTACAATAACAATATTTATACATGACTTGAATCCTACAGAAGGATTTCAAAATGAAGAAAAGAAAGTTGCAGAAAAATCTTTACTAAAAAATTAAAAAATAAATATAAATCTTAGCATTATTATCCAAAATAACTTTTCTTTAATCCGATGGCCAATCCTGTTTGTAAAGCATAAAGTGTCAACAGTTTGTATAATAATGTCGCATAACTATATATTATTTATAACTTTTTTTTTTTACCTTTTTTATTTATGTTCGTTAGATTTTTTTAGATAGAGAAAAATTAGGGAGAAGTGTAGTTCATATAAATTATATGAGTTATACCTCTATGATGAATCTTTTAAGTGGGTCTTACATAATGTTGTCTATTTATATACAAAGGAGAATGCATAGTAGAAGGCCGTGAATTTTCATCTATTTTAAACATTAAAATGCCTTATTTTTAGATTTTTTTAAAAAACCTCTAATTTAAAAACATTTTAAAACTGGTTTTTTTCTCACTATTATTTTGAATATTAAAGTTAAAATGTTAAAGCATTAGAAAGATTTGAAAATCTATATTTATCCTAATTATTTATTTCTATATCTTTCTATGTGGACTCACTAAATTGCTTTAAGTTGAAGCTGGTGTAACTCATATAAGCTACACGAGGAGCAACTCATATACGTAAGCCACTTTTAAATAAATTTTAGCAATATAAAAAAGATTATTTTGAACTCAATCTTTGTAGGAGCATGTGGATGACATAGAAGAAAGAAAAATAAGGAGGAAGATTTTTTTTTACTTATAATTTAATAAAAAATCAATTAAAATTAAAGTGGAATGAAGAAAGCCCTTGAATTGTTACCGTAAACTTTAGCCCTAGTCACTCGTTTAGAGGAATAACTAATGAAGTGTTAAAACATAGTTTTAAATACTGTATTGACAATCATACCAGAGTTTTAGGTAGTGTATGGGGTTTACACGGTTTAACCAGGTTAAAATACCAACATTTTTAACAAAAAATTAGAATTTGTAAAAAATTTATACTAGAAAATTAGATATTAATTAAAATGGTACAAAAGTTTGAACCGTATTGGATTCAAAGACAATATGGCGTGTACCGTGCACAACCATGTGGAGAAAAAACTTAAATTTATTTCTATATTTAAAAAATTTTGAAAGTAAAAAATGTGGAGAAATTTTTCCCTACTCCACTTTTCTCCTCATTTTTAGATCAATGAACATTTTAAGGATGGATTAAAGTTAGAAAATTAATGCATATTCACTAGAAAATTTTTCAAATATAAAAAAAAATCTATAGTTTTCTCAATATTTAAAATGACATGGAGAAAAACATGCAGAAAAGCCATTCTTTTTAGTTATATTTGATTCGGTTTCTTATTTTTTATTTTAAAATTTAAATTAACTTGAAATTTTTGAATAAAAATCCACACCACGAATCAAAATGGCCAATGATTTAATTTTTTTTTTAATTTTCAATCGACATGCTAGTTGAACTTTATTGGTAGATCTAAAATTTTATTGCGTCCCCAAACTATATTTTTTCTCCAAAAGAACACCACTTATTCTACTGCAACAACCGGGAATTTCCACCTCCTTCATCATATTGTTTATAACCATCAAGGTGCAACAAGATTGTAAATTTGATCCAAAATTCTACACATAGAGTTACAACAGAGGACGGCCAAAAGAAATATGAGTAAGCATCAATATCACAATCTGTGTTACATATAGCGTTTTCTGATAAAAGAAAACAACATTTGTTTATAATTCTCATCTAACAAAAGAACAAAACGTGTTACAAAACCAGCTTAGATATCCTAAATAAAGAGTGCAGCTTTAATAAACATTAACCCAAGATATTGGACATAAATATATACATGAATCAAGAATTCTATCATACGCTATTATTTAAGGTTGGTTAAAATTAAATTAATCTATTAAAGTTAAGGATTATGACTAATAAATTAAGGTGTGGAATTTAATTTTTGAATCCCATAAATAAATATATGGAATTCAATGTGTAGATACCATTTTTATAATTTCTCTTTTGTGATGAAATTGAAATTATGAAATTAAGGTTATAAATAAAGAGGTTATCGTCCATGAATTCATAAGTAGTTTTCGTTCTAGTATCATATTATCTAGAAATTTTGGTCTTTGAAAACTATTTTTGAGATCAGAAATACCTAAGGTGGTAAACAATTATTTTTTTTCTTTATAGATTTGATATGAAGAATAATACAGAGTTTAGTTTTAAGTTTAGGATTATAAATTAAAGTTTTAATAAGTTGCATCAGAGCCAACTTCATATTAAATCATTGAGAATTAGTTTTTATTTGCGTTTAATTATAGATTGGAACTATCTAATTCTATATCACATTCAAATCTATGGATTCAAGATTAAAAGAAAGTACAAGAAATTTGTAATGGGATATTTATTCCCAAATTAAGGTCCTCTTTTGGTAAAATTTAAGTGATGAAAATAAAGTTATAAAAGGTTATAATTTCAGAAATTTCTAAATAAAGATACTTTTATAACCTTTTTAGTTCAAAATTATGATTAATATTTTAAAATTTATTAAGGAGTACAATATACTGTCAAAGTAGTATTTTTTGTGGAAATTAATTTATTTTTAATATTAATATTGTTATGGGTATTTAATTTATGTGAATATTAATCGGTTGACAAAATTATATATTCTTTGTGGTAATCAATATGAGATGTTTATCAACTTTCCATGCGAATAATAAATCAGCCTAAAAAAATGTTTATTATTTGATAGGATTTATTATCAATATTTGATTACTACACTCACAATCATTTTAAATATAGGATAATTATTCCATGTGAATAATAAATTAGCCCAAAAGAAGGTGGTTTATTATTTGACGAGATTTATTGTCTATATTTAATTACTACACCGATAGTACCAATTTTAAATTAATATTTCTGTCAAACGATTAAATATTAATGTTGTGCTAGATATCTGTTGATGTGATTAAATATTGGTTGAATTATTAATATTATTATAGGCATGTTGTTCTATTTTATGGATCCAATTATTCAATCTGCTTATATGATTTCTGCCAACATTTAAGGTTTGAATTATTAATATTATTATGGGCTTGTTCTGTTCTATGGATCTGGTTAATCAATCTATTTATATGATTTCTTCCAATATTCAAGGCTGTTAATTGAGCGAGCCAGCTCAAGAACATTTGACATTTGACTCGGCTTGACTCGAAACTCGATATTTAAATATTTGAGCTCAAACTCGACTCGAACTAGAATCCTACGAGTCAAGTTTAAGCATGGTAATGTTCGACTCGACTCGACTCGGTTATAACTCGAACTCGACTTGATAAAATAATATAATAATATATATAATATTACTTGTCTACTCAAAGTATACTTAAAATCATAAATATATATTGTTATTAACTATGTACTAAATGATGGTGGTGGTTGGGGTGTTTTCTTTTTTATTTTTTATTTTATTTATTAAATTTGGGTTGTCCTTATAATCGAACAATCAAGATTAAAGTTTGAGACAAAAATATTATCTGCCCCATGCTAAGATAGTCTATATATATATATATAGTTATTTATTTATTTAAAACAAATACAAGGAAGTAATAATATATATATAATATTCAGGTAGGTAAAAGACTAAATTTTTTTCAACTTTCATATTTTAACCTTCTATGTGTGGTTAAAAGGATACCTAGTGGTGGAGTGAATTTGACGAGCTCTCTTTCTCATTGACTAGTTTTGTTCCCCATCATTATCATCTATTGTTTTGACATAGATGACACTCTTCACAGGACGCACATACTATCTCTCATTTGTTAATCTATACATGTTGATAGTTGATACTCTGCACCCACTATCTCTTATTTCTAATACAATTATTAATTAGGGTTTCTAAGATAATTTAGGATCAAGTTACCTTTTGGCCCAAATTACTTAGTAATATGTGTATATATATATATATATATATATATATATATAAGTTTAATTGTAACTAGTTATATTTATTTATATACAATATAATAACAAGGTAGTGAGTGTAATTTATCTTCAATACCAATATACACTTGATGGCTAGATTCGGGTGCTACTACTCACATAAGTGTGTCAATGTAGGGTTGCTTGAATTGTCGAAAGCCAAATGATGTTGAAAGATTCATCTATGTGGGTGATGACAAATCAGTTATAGTTGATGCAATAAGAATCTTTAGATTATTATTAAAGATAGGATATTATTTAGATTTTAAAGAGACATATATAGTACCGTCTTTTAGACCGAATTTGGTTTCTATTCTTATATTAAACAAATCTGGTTACTCTTTTTCATTTATAAATAATAAGTTTAGTTTTTTTCTAAATTCAAATGTTGTGGGTACAAGTTCCTTGTCTTTTTATGATAATCTATGTTTACTTGATACTATTGCATCTTTAAATGAAACTTTACATGTGGGTTTAAATAGTAAGAAAATAAAATTAACAAATAAGAATTCTGTTTTACTCTGGCATAAGCGTTTTGAACACATTTCTAAACAACAAATTAAATGACTTATGTTAGATAGAATTCTTGATTCACTTAATTTATCAGATCTTCAAGTCTGTGTTGAATGCATTAAGGGAAAATGAACAAACAAACAAATATAAGGAAACTAGGTGCTAATAGATCTTCAAGTGTCTTAGAACTAATATATACGGACATTTATGGGTCATTTCCTACAGCTTCTTGGAATGGTCAATAATATTTTATTACGTTCATAGATGATTATTCTCGTTATAGTTACCTTTATCTAATTTATGAAAAGTCTTAAGGATTGGACGTATTTAAGGCATATAAGGCTGAAGTTGAGAATCAACTTGACAAAACTATTAAGATCGTCAGATCTGATCGTGGTGGTGAATACTATGGTAGATATGATGGATCAGGTGTACAACGTCTATGACTATTTGCCAAATTCCTAGAAGAGTGCAAATTTGTCCTACAATACACAATGACATGTACTCCTAGCATAAATGATGTTGCTAAAAGAAGAAACCAAACATTAAAAGACATGATAAGAACTATGATTGCTCACACTACTTTACCTGATTCACTCTGGGGTGAGACGCTAAAGACAACAACATATCTTCTTAATAGAGTACTGACAAAGGCAACAGTTAAAACCACTTACGAATTATGGACTAGAAAACAACCCAGTATTAAGTATTTACGCATTTGGGGTTGTCCAGTTGAGGCAACACTTTATAAGCAAAATGAAAGGAAACTAGACTCAAGAACAGTTAGCAGCTATTTTATTGGGTATTCTGAACGGTCTAGAGGGTATAAGTTTTATGATCACACAATAAGGTCATTCTTTGAGACAGGAAATGTCCAGTTCTTTGAGGATGTTGAGTTTGGAAGAGGAAATAAAGTTAGAAACTTTGTCTTTGAAGAAGAATCTATTTCTCTTCACATGATTGTTCTTAACAATAATCAATATCATATTCTAGATGTTGTTCAAGAAATAATACCAGAATTACAAGACATTGTCGAGAATCTCCCTAATCAAGTTACACTTGGAGAGGAAAATCAGCAGCCTCAAGAGGAAATGTCATTGAGGAGATCCACAAAAGAAAGGAGAAATACAATTCCAGATGATTATATCATCTTTCTCGAAGAACATGAAGATAACATTAGAATTATGGAAGATGATCCAATCAACTTTCATCAGGCCATGAAAAGTTCTAATTCTCAAAAGTGGATTGATATCATGGATGAAGAGATATAGTCCATAAAAGATAATGACATTTGTGATCTTGTTCCATTTCTTGAGAGTACGAAACCTATTGGTTGTAAATGATTTTTCAAACCAAAAAGGATTAGAAAGGTAATGTAGAAAGAAATATGGCTCGTCTTGTTGCCAATGGCTTTACTCAAAAGGAAGGTATTGATTATAATGAGAATTTATCTCCAGTTTCATCGAAGGATTCATTTAGAATAATTATGGCAATAGTGGCACATTTTGATCTTGAGTTACATCAGATGGATGTAAAGACTGTTACATCAGATGGATGTAAAGACTGCATTTCTAAATGGTGATATTGATGAAATAATTTATATGGAGTAACCAGAAAATTTTGTATCGGGAGATTCAAAGAATATGGTTTGTAAATTAAAGAAATCTATCTATGGACTTAAGCAGACTTCTCATCATTGGTATCGGAAATTTCATCAAGTTATTCTTTCATTCGGTTTTGAGATGAATATGATTGATGATTGTATATACCATAAGTTTAGTGGGAGTAGGTATATTTTTCTAATTTTATATGTTGATGATATATTACTTGTCAGTAATGATATAAGTTTTATCAAAGAAATTTGAAATGAAAGATCTTGAAACGTATCTTTTGTATTAGGAATTCAACTACATCGGGATCGCTTTGATGTTTGGTCGGATAATCACAAAAGACATTAAAAAGTGCTTAAGAGATTTGGTATGCAAGGTTGTAAACCAAGAGATACCCTTGTTTCTAAAGGAGATAACTTTAATCTAAATTAATGTCCTAAAAATGATATAGAAGGAAATGAAATGTAAAAGATTACCGATGCTTCATCAATGGGTAGTCTTATGTATGCTCAAATATGTATTCATCCAGATATTTTGTATATTATTAGGATGTTAGGCATATATTTAAGTAATCCAAATTTGGATCATTGGAAAGTTGCTAAAAGAGTCATGATATATCTTCACAGATCAAAACAAAACATGCTTACATATCGAAAGTCAGATCAACTTGAGATCATTGGGTATTCTGATTCCGATTTTGCTGGATCTCAATATGTCATAGATCCACTTCTGGCTATGTCTACCTGCTTGCCGGAGGAGCTATTTCGTAGAAAAATACTGCAGACACTCATAGCTTCTTCCACCATGATAGCTAAATTTATAGCTTATTATGAGGCATTCAATGAGGAAATAGTTGCGAAATTTTATTACAGGGCTGTGCATTGTTGATAATATTGAAAAACCTACTTAAATTATTTTATGATAATGAGTCTCCAGTATCATATTCAAATAACAAGAAGAGCTCATCTAAGTCAAAACATATAGAGATCAAGTTCCTTATTGTGAAAGAAAAAGTTCAAAGTGGTAAAGTCTCTATAGAGTATATTGAGACAAACTCCATGGTTGTGGGTCCGCTTACTAAAAGTTTACCACCTAATGTTTTTCATGAGCATGTTACTCATATGGGTGTTGTATAATTTAATGATATGCTATTTTAGTGGGAGTTTGTATTTGGTTTGAGGTCACTCTATTTTTTGTATTTTTTTTTTGTGATCTCATAAGGTTGGACCGGTTAAAAATAGGCATGATCCAATCAAATTATATGTCATTTTCATGCTATACATCCACATTTGATCTATGTCAATTAATTATGTTGACATATGTGACCATAGATGAGTTTAGCTACGATAAATGTAATGAAAATAGCCTTAATCCTATAATAATATTGATTAATGGATGAGATTGTTATTTTGGAATAATACCCTATGATATTTTTGAGCTCATAACGTTATATACATTTATCTTTATATATATATATATATATATGGGGGGCAGCTACTATACGCTGCCCCCTTTTGGCAACGCATCATGCACTGCCAAATGTAGGCCATTGGATCTGATCCAACGGCCCATAGCTCCCAAGCCAATCCCCACACCCAACCCCACCTTTAGAAAAAATAAAATAATTCCGTCATAAAAAGTTAAAACTAGGTCTCGAGGCAATATTATGAAATAAAGTTAAAAATATATAAAATAATTTTATAATAAAAAATTGACTTGATCCTGTACGGGATCGTGTCAAGTTTTTATTACAAAATAAATTAAAAAAATAAAATAATTTCATAATAAAAACTTGACTCAACCTTGATTCAAGTTAATATTATGAAATAAATTTAAAAAAATATAAATAATTTTGTAATAAAGATCTGACTCCATCTTGTGAGGGACCGAGTTAAACTTTTATTACAAAATAAATTTAAAAAATAAAATAATTTTATAATAAAAATTTGACTCGGCCCCTCGTTCGTGCATCGCCGTCCCCACGTGCATCGATCCTGACTCAAGTCAAGTTAATATTATGAAATAAAAACTTGACTCGAATCAGGATCAAGTCAAGTTTTTATTACGATATAAATTTTTAAAAAAATATAATAATTTTGTAATAAAAACTTGACTCGAGACGAGATCGAGTCAAGTTTTTATTACCAAATTATTTTATTATTTTTTAAAAATTTATTTCATAATAAAAACTTAGACACGAGTTAGGATCGAATTACGTTTTTATTAAGAAATTATTTTATTCTTTATAAAATTTATTTTTAAAAATTAAATTGATCTATGCTTGAGTTAATATTACGAAATAAGTTTTTTTAAAAATAAAATAATTTTGTAAAAAAACTTGACTCGATCTTGCACAGTATGGAGTAGAGTTTTTTCTGAAATTATTTTATTTTTTTTAAAATTATTTCGTAATATTTACTTGACTCGAGTCGAGATCAGATGAAGCTAATATTTTTATTAAAAAATTATTTTATTTTTTAAAAAATTTATTTCATAATATTAATTTGACTCGAGTTGAGATCGAGTTAAATTTTTTTACGAAATTATTTTATTCTTTTTAAAATTTATTTCATTATAAAAACTTTATTCAATCCCGACACAAGTAAAATTTTTATTACAAAAATACCCTCCCCTGTTTTACCCCTTTTTTTTCACCGCACCACCCTACCGCCCGCGACCTCGCCTCCGGCGGGCCGCTCACTAACGCTGTCACCGCCTCGGGGGTGGGTGGGCTTG
>JAVDBV010006004.1:0-11916 GCA_032619315.1 Piper longum | reverse complement strand
AATGGGTAGCAGAGAGGGAAAGGGAAAAAATGGAAGGAGGGTCAGTGATGCGGGCTAGGCCGGCATAAGAGACAGGTGGTGTTGGCCGGCAGCGCCATGCAAGAAAATAGGGGGTGGCGGTTGGCATTGGGCAAGTAAGTGGGAGGAAGAACGGGAAAAGGGGAGGAAGAGGTTTGGCGATGACGTCGAAGTGACTGAGACGGCGACTGTCAATGGTGGCACTATCGATGACGGGTCATTGACAGCGGGATGAGGAAGGAGAGGTGGTCAGGGTTTGGGGAGAAAAATGGGAAAAGGTCAGACACAAATAAGGTGTAGTGGTAATTTTGTAAATAAAACTTGACTCGCTCCAGACTTAAGTCAATAATAATAAATAAATTCTGAAAAATAAAAAATAAAATAAAATAAAATACAATGCTCACTCAAATGACATGCTCTTAGCCTACTAACCCACCAAAAGTAATAAATAACGCATCCTAACATGGTCAACAACCTAAATCTAATTCTATGATATATTAAAAATAAAAAAACAGGGTGTACTCTCATATACTCTAATAACTAATTGTACTACTGCCTTACTGACGTTATCATCATATACTTGGGTACACATGACCGTCATGGCTCATAAAACACAGTCAGCCTCGGCTTAGCACACATGTTCTAAAACTGACTCGACTAAAAATAATAATCGAATCAACTAGTTCTGACAATAAAACCATGATTCGAGTCGCATGTTTTACACTTACTATGAGGTTCAACTAAATTTTTATGATAGGATTAGATTCATGGTATTTTATTGGATCCTACTAATATCGGGCGATTTAGCTGAGTTTTCTAATGTTTAATAAAACTTTAAAGTTGAGATCATTTGATGGTTTTTAAAATTAAAATCTCATGATATAGTCACCTACCTAGACCTATTGTGTATATATGAGGGTTTTTAATTTTACAAATGAGAGATGCATGGAGAATACAAAGATTACACTAGTACTCATCCCACCTTCAATTGTGTAGTTATACTAGGTACTGTGTAACACAACACATTTTCAAAATTTGTGGCATTAGTTTCAAGCCATTCAAGTATAATGGCGGGTGATATATAGATGATGTAAGTATTTATGGTTATAATAAGTTATCGTTGGGGTTGTTTCGGCATAAGTTATGTTTATGATATGTCGCCATTTCGGCCGCTTCAAACTCGTGAAGTATTCTTGAAGTTTCAAAATTTCCTCATGGTATTGAGATACCCATTAGCCAATTTGATATTTCAATTAGTTATTTCAAACTCAGTAATCTTTGATTACTTGTAATTTTTCGTATATGTATGTAGGTGTATTTTTCTAAGTGTTGGCCCCCATTGACGGAGGGATCGAGAGGCTCATACCAAGGGTGCGCCTACTTGTTTATGTATTGTAGTTTGTCTTAGGACAAGTTATGGCTATGTATATTTGTGAATGGAAATCAAATTTAACATAATCCCCTAAGTAGATTTGAGATGATGATATGTGATATGTTTAAGTGATGGTCTAATTATTTTATTTTACCGACTTTATGTGTAGGGAGTTAATTTTGGGGCAATTGACAGCAATTTTTTGCAAGTTTTTTTACTTAAGCCTCAAAGTCCTAGAATTGATGTGGAGTTATATCAGGCATGCACAACCCTTGTAGTTGCAATTATGTGTTGAAGTGCCATGGATTGAAGAAGCTAATATGTCACACAACTCAAAGGGTTCACATAAAGACCAAATGTTGGGTATTATGCCTTAAGTGGAAAGAGTAACTTGTGTTTATTTAGTTGAACATTAAAGGTATATGGAACATGTTAACATAGCCCCCTGTGGCCCACCCACACCCCACCCCATGCACCCCCACTCAATAAGACAACTTATGGAATAATAGAACTAAGCACAAGAAATGACTCATGCATGAGATTAAACATCCATAGTAGTATGCATTCCTTAAAGCTCAACTTCATAATTGAAGTGAGGATGTTTCCCTATCACAATTCGGAACAATCATGATAGGAAGCTTTATGATTAAATCAATGGTCATACTCCTCCCCTTAGTGGAACCTTGTAAATATGCATATGTAGTAGCTTTCTCAAGGTTTTTCCTCTTAATCTTCCTTAAGGGTTGAGATCTGTTTCCGTGCATGTTAATCTGAATTAGTAATCGAACGAATAATCCTTAAAATTTTTGCATTATGATTTGGTCCATGTTCTGGCAAAGGTAGGGTGTTACAGGGAAGGAAATGGTCTATGGATGGAGGCTAGGGGTAAGCATTATATCGGTTTGATTTGGCAAACTAAACTAAATTATCAAGATGTCGTTCAACGGACGAAGTTTATAGCTGCTGAACCGTTACTGGTCACAGTAACTATTGTTAAACCAAACCCAAAAATATTTTGATTTGATTAATATTCAGTTACCAAATTTCCTTACAATTGGTTTATTTTATTGTTGAACCTACACCATGCTTAAGCAAACATAATTATACACAAAATTATTATAAACATATGTATCACATTAAACATTACAAAATTCACTATAAAAACAAAATTATTTTCTTAAAACTTTGGTTAGCTTGGATAAGCATTAGGTCTTTTAAAATTAGGTTCTTCTTTTTCTTCAATTCCACAACAAATTTTAAAACCATATATTTCCAGCCTCTTAAATCCTTCTAGGCACCTTGTGCATAAAGATTTTCATCTGCATGAATATTTGCATATTTAAGACTTTAAATAGTGAGCATTTACTTAAAAATATGAGGAATTTACGATTAAATGGCGGTATGTTAAGCTTAATAAAATTTTTAAATGATCTCCTCTCCTTGTAAACTATGTATATATATATGGAATTAAATGTCACGAAATTAAATATCACGCCAAAAAATATTGCCGAACACTGATTTTTACTCTTTTATAAAACTTGTAATTCTAACAAAATAAAACTTTGCTATTATTTTTATAAAAGTTACCATAGAATATTTTTTAGCATAACAAAATACATTGCTATATTATATAAATATCTCAACAATCAAAATTTGTTTAGATCTAATTTGATTGAAAGCTTGAACTTTTGAAAGGCAAGCTGACCTACTTCCATTCATATACAAATAATAGTCAGGGTTTAATTATAATTATTCTTACAGGAATGGTTGGAGGAGCACTGATCAATCAAGGTAGATAGTGATGGCGAGGAAGGAGGAGTTGGGGTTGAGAAGAAATCATCAGATTTCATAGAAGTGTTATGTGGTTGGGGGAAGGAAGGTCACTTGCCATTTGAATCGGATCATCATTCTGTGGACACCTTCAAGGCCACTGCCTTTGTGAGTTAATTTCTCCTCATCTGATTCTCCTGATCGATTCTGTTTTTTGTTTTTGTTTTTGTTTTTTGGGTTGGTGCTTACTCTAATTAACTAGCAAGAAAAATACAACTATGCACACCACTAAAATTTTCGCCACTTTTCCCCACCTAAATTTTAATTCAGATAGAATTATGATCTAAATTTTTTCTAGGAATAAATAATTATATATATATATATATATATATATATATATTAATTCTAAATTATGTGGAAATCCTAAATAGAGTATGTATTGTTACCTAACAAACTTTAATTCGAGTAGAATGATAATAAAATATACATATAGCTAAGTAAAATAAGTTTACTGTATTTTTAGGGTTTTTAATTAGGTTGGAATTATAGTAACCTAAGGTTTTGTTAATAAATAATAATAATAATAATTTAAATTAAGTAAATATTAATAGGCTCTTATAGGTAAGAAAGGCCAAAATAGGAATGTGAGGGAGTTGATACATATAATATAGGCTCCTCATACTAAGTTATGAAAAAGAAAAAACAAATTAAATTATCATTCCAGTGACAATCACATAGTATGAATGGACTATTGTGAAAACTGCCCCTCTATAAAAATTAGTTTTAAACCCACAAATGCAAATTTTCTCTCGTATATAAGTGGGGTTCTATTGATCTTATAGTAAATATTGTTATATAAGTTGTGTTTTCGTCCAAGATACACATCACAGCAGGGTCAGAGACGACATCAACAGACCTGGCATGGGGTTGTCACTTCTCATGTTGAAGATGGCCCATGAAGAATTGCACGCCATCGTGGGCCGTGGAAAGATGAAACATCAACAAATTGGACTACCTTCGGGCCATCATCAAGGAGACAGTTCGCCTCTATCCAGTAGCTCCTCTCTTGGTCCCTCATGAAGCAATGGAAGATTTTGCAAGCTAGGGCATGCCCATGTCCCTGGCGGCAAAAGGATGGTGGTCAATGTGTGGAAGACAACAAAGGGGCCCAATCATTTGATCGAATCCCGGCGAAGTCCGACCGGAGCTGTTCACATATGAGCACGTGGACACTGACATGTGGGGCCGCCAGTTGAGGCGATTGTGTGTCGGCACCAGACTGGCCGTTGAAGTCAAGCAGCTCACCCTGCCCAGCCTTATTCATGGGATTGATTGGTCCACACCTCTAGGGGAACCTGTTGATGTGAGCCGGGAATTTTCCGTCAGCATGCCCAAGTTAACTCCCCTTGATTTGGTGGCCACCATGGCTAGGCTCCCATCAACCTTGTATAATTGAATTATAAAATTCATAGTTATCTCTTGATTTGTGGCTTCTTGTTTATTTTCCACGTCAACTCTTTTTAATAGAATTAAATTATAATTATTTGATTTTTTATTGTATTTTTTCAAAGCGACTCATATTAGTAGAAGTTAGAAATCCAAGTTACCGTTGAGTCCAGCCTACCATTTAATACGATCTTAAGTTGTTTCCCATATAATCTCTAACAACCCGATCCAAGTGCTAGCTAACGACCTTAATTATTTCTTCCAAATTAATTATAAAGTTGAAGATTTATAAATATACCATCACCACTCATATATGAGATCTTACCAAGGAAATGTTAGATATGAGGTTACATTTTAGGGATTATTGTAAACATAAGCCCAATCTAGTAGACTGCACTTAGGCTGGATCATTACACATCCAATGCAATTTAATATTGTAAACTCCAAAATCAAAAACACCATACACAAATACGGATAAGTAGGTCTCTAACCGATGGTCAAACTATAAAAACCCCTTTTTTTTATAGAAGAAAACAACTATTGACCCGGTCCAATTCCCTAGTTACATGATATACAATAAGACAATATCCTATTTACAATATAAAATCAAGCATAAAATGTGGTTAACAATACCCTTAATTTCAGCATTTTAACTTTTCAAGTATTTTTTCCCAAAGAACGTAAAATATCTCATTACAAAAACCTACATTTTGAGCATATAACTCTCCAACTCACTTAACAAAAACATTTTCTTAAAAAGCAAAGCATTGCCAAACTTTTATATTTTCCCCCAAAGCATTACTTTTATTTTTTCCCCAAAGCATTGCGAATAAAACTTATTAATTCTCAGTGTAATTAGCTATCGACAGTGGAAACGGATGAGCCTATATCATCACTTCAAAATAAATAACCAAGTTTTGAATTTATCAATGCATCCCACTAATATATCATATCATGTACCAATTTAGGTTAGCTCACCATCTGATGCTATGATAATAACCCGGCCCAAATGTAAACGGGCAGGCTAAAGTCATTTTTTTAAAAATAGTTAACTTAAATTTAAGGTTTAGAAGTTTTGATGCACTGAAAAGTGAGGTCCTTTTCATCATGCTCTTAGATATACACACTCAAACGATTAATAACAGTGGATTTACAGACGGAGAAGACATATATAGCTTCAACTAAGTTGTTATAGACAAGTGCAATTTCTCAGCAATCCAAGTTCATTGATAGTCCTGGCCCATCACATTGAACCCAAATATCCATAATCTTTTCATTTGAGTTATATGGGCTTACCTGATTAATAAATATATCATACAAAGTAATCTTTGTTCATTATTTGGTTGTATTGGTGATTCACTAATAACATGAATAAGCAGTTAAAATAAGTACAAGACTTCCAAACTCCACAATCATTTATATCAGTGACGCTCCACTCCAAAACTCAGTGGCATATTTATTTATAATAAGCAAGATGTAGCACCTACATTAGAATTAGACTCCAATTATTTATAAAATGAGATAGACAATAGTTAAGAGATAGGCTATGATTTTAAATATACAGTTAATTGGATGAGATAGACTATAAGGATTTAAATTATATTTTTTATTTCATTATATTTTAATCAGTTAAATTTCTTATTTTTTGTCTGTCCTAATTTTGACTTCATTTTTTCTTTTTATTAATAAGAGCATTTATTTGAAAAATTTGTTAGGTTTAAATTGGTTTTAGGCAGTACCTAAACAAACTCAAAAAGTTGTGCCTCATAATCCTAACTTTTGAAGCTGATGTGATCTCAAGTTTCACATCTTTTGGAAATGCTACTTGCTAGGCTTAATAGATGGAGCAGCCATGGCCAGTCAAAGTTTAATTGTGTGATACCCAATAAAAGCTAATGCACTAAAACATGCTCAATTGAATCAACTGGATGATTACTACAACCATTAACATGACATCAAACTTGAATATATTCCCTGTCCTCCACTAAGCACTTAATCAAGCACTAATACCCCTTAAAATTAAGAGCCCATAGGTACTACCTCCCCCCATCAAATAGACACGTTTTCATATCTTTCTAATCTAGGCCCACTATAACTATTTAGCTATCCAATTTTATTAATATCACAATCAATATTCCCCTGGAAAAGGGTTATATTGACATGATTCAAATATGAAATCTCACATCATATTATAGTTGGTTCTCAATTGAGTCTAATTGGGCAAGATAACGCTTCATACGTGACTTACACTATAGATAAATTTTAATTTTATAGAAAAATTTTTATTAAATAATGAGATCACTGATAATCTAATATCTTAGATTATACAGATTTCGATAGACTTTAAAAAATAGATTCTAATTGAATGAAAAAATAAATTATAATAATTTGATTTATTATTTTTTTGTTGTATTTTAATTAGTTAATTTTAATCTCACAGGCTAGTATTGAATTTTCTTTTTATTAATAAGAGTGGTTAATCAGAGAGGCAAGTATTGAGTTTCTTTTTTGTTAATTAGAGTAGATATATGGCTCTTATGGTGCCATAGTAAGAACAATAGTGAATAACAAACCATGTTTTATTTTGAAGGCAAGTTACACACATGCACACATACACACAACTCACACGAGAGACACAAAGTCTCCTTCCACTAACGTCCCCACCGATCAAATAGCAGGAAAACTAAGTCATTTTGGTAATTTAAAAAATTTAGGTAATTTCTTTTAAAAATTTTGGGATTTAAAAAAATAAATTATGTAAATTTTGATCATTGATGGCAATGTGTGAACGCGAAAATCTCCTCCTGCCCAAGAAAATTTCGACTAGACTTAAGACCTCCCACAGGTCTTCAACCAAACGAACAAATACAAAACCATGTTACAAATTACAAAATTTAAACAAAAAAAGAGAGAAAGGTTCATGGTTATCACCATCAAAAATCTCAATCAGAGCTTTTTTCTAAACAATGCCAAATAATGATGATTGTGTTTTAATTGAGTATAGTTAAGTATCACCATCCTAGGATAGTTGGCTTGTAGATAATCTTTTCAACACTAAACTTGGGTTGCCCTATGCTATATAGGACAGCTTTGAACTAAAGAATAGCTTATTACAACTTTGGGAGATTCTATAATGAGACTAATTGATAAGATATATAATCAAGAGTGCTTCATTTAGTAGACAATCTTAATCATTTCCCCAACCAAAAGACAGCCACTTCATCACTTTGCTAAAGTATCAAAGCTTTTCCTTAGGAACCTAATTAGTAAAGAGTGATCTTATTAAAAATGACATAGAGGTAGCTAAATGCCTTTGATCGGTGGAGTGTGTATACAAATAGAATCAAGAATTATTGAGTAATAACTTATTTATAATGATCTTGTGCCTATAAATCTTAATATATGAAATCAAACTACATACTTGAAATAATTTACTAAAATATTCTTACCCACAAAGCCATTCAAAATCCTAATATTAATATCTCCAAAATTGTGTATCCTAATTAAAAAGTTCTAAGGATTTTAAAAAAAATATAACTGAGAAATTTGAAAAAGTCATGTGCAGCTTCAACAAAAATGATATTATTTTATTTATAGAGGTTGCTTAATATTAGCTGTGAGATCCTAGGTCTGGTCAAAATTTTTGTTGGTTAATTAAATTAATCAAATTGGGTTAGACTGAGTAAGTTAAATATGACATGTTTAAAAATTCTTATCCCTGGAAATATGTGTTCGAAAATTTTGAAATTTTGTGAGAATAAGCTAGACATTTGATGGAAAAAAAAACATGTAAAACGAAGCTCTAGAGAGTGAGATATAACTATTGTGTTTGGATGATTTCTCGAGATGATGGATTATGGACTTTGATTGTTTTGTGAAATATTTTGTTGTACAATGAATTCATAAGGTTTGGATTTTTTATGTGTGTTTGATGAAGAAAATGATGAATTTTTGCCTGTAATTCTTGTTATATGCATGTTTAATAAAACTATATAAATTGGTTTATTTAATTCATGATGAATGCCTATAGATTTATTATAAAAATCAGTTTCTTGAAATTTTACATGCCCTTGTGATGATTTAATATGAATATTTGATGTATAAATCAATGTATAGAAATATATCATCTTTTATGCTTTTTAATATTAAAACTAGATTTTAATTGATAATTGAATGAAAAACCATAATGAGAATCTATTGATTAATGTCGTAAGCTTGTTGGAATGATAAAGAATTGATCTTCGTCAATGAATGCATGAAAATTAATTAATTTTTGTGAGATTTAGAAGTGTGAAAAGTACTTAGCACTGGGAAACAAAGTATTGGGATTAACCAAACATCTAAATCTATTGGGCCCAACACAAAGTGCCTAAGATTTAGACATATATAAAACTTTGAATCTAGAAAAATGGTAGAGCGTCTGAACGCTAGGAAACCAAGCGTCTGAGTGTTCAATCACTTTTTTTTTGTGTGTATTAGAGCGCCTTAGCACTAGGAAATAGAGTGCCTAAACACTAACTAGTTTTTAGTATTTATCAATTAATGTTTTAAATAACTATTTAATGATGTTAAATAGTTTAATTATGATTGTTTGATGTTGTTAATGGGTTGATATGTGGCATATGTTCTGATTGAGTACAAATACTCGAAAATGAATACGTGTATGTTGTTGAGAGTTGATAGTGCATTCATTCCATGTAATTACATTACATGCAATTAATCGAATATTGGTATTTGATATATAACTTCAGGTTCTATGAAATCACATAAAAACTAGTTCGAGAGAATACTTGAGGCATTTGAGGTACGTATAACTTTTATAATATTTAATTAGCACAGGAAATCGTTGATTAGTTGGGTGAGAGGTAGAGTTTCTGGCATTGGTGTCAGATCACACATAAGGTGCACTACTTACCTGATTAAGATATAGCCAGGGGTTAAGGCACATCCCAAAATAGGTTCAAAGAAAATTGAACTGACTCAGGTTAGTATGTATTTGGATAGTAGAAACTAGGTGTATTATCTCCCATTAAGAGAAGGGGCAGCATTTATGATCCTAGATGGTAATTCTCTGCAATAAATCGACTGGTCTATTGGATTAGGAGTTAGGTGTAAACTCATATTTGTAAAGTTTTTTATTTGTTCATTATTATTATACGTACTTAGTAGTTTCATCACTAACATGGAATTTTTTTCCACAATTAACAACTAGCTAGACTAAGTTTTTGGAAGAGAGAGTTGTGTGGACTTTCAGATGGACTCTTAGCTAGATTTTATTAGTTTTTCTTTTCAAACTTTAGTATATTATAACTTGGTAATATATTATTAGGAGTGAAACCTAACACAATTCATGGAAGTTGGTTAATTATTATTATTTTAGTCAAAGTTGATACTGTATAGAGTATTATTGGTGATTGTTATTGTTATTGATGGTTATGGACAAATTTTATATAGTTCGAATAATTATTATTTGCACTTATTTAAATATTAAATATTATTGCTCATGTTAATTAATTATGTGTTAATTAATACATGCTCATTGTATTCTTAATTATTACATTTGGGTTTAATTCATGGGTTCGGGTTTAAGACCAAAAGTGGTGCGTTGTCTAGTTGAAAAATTGAGCTGAACATCACATCAACACTAGTTGACACAACAATAAATCTATGTGTTCAATTTATTCTTCATGACATCTCCCTAACTTTTTCAAGCTTGAAACATAATTGACATACCAATTCTAATTATCCTCGTAAATAGATGATCCATATTATTTGAACTAAATTAAGAATTTTTGGGTTTATCCCACATGAGTCGTAGATGGTGTTGATGATTTGTATATATACTAATGAGAAAGTCTTATTCTTCAAAGTTGACTTTTGGATTAAGAAATACCTGTGACACCTATTGCAAGTCTATTTTGTGAGCCCAAAGGGCCCAACAATAGTATCAGAGCCTGGTTAGGGGCCCAAGAAGTAATATCAGAGCCAGGTTAATCTTGGGAGATTTAGTATTTGGTTTCGCTGATTGTCAGAATTTCCTTTATGGGTTCCACCTAATGATTTAATGGGAGTTTGTCAAGTGGGTGCCATCTAATTTAAAGGGAGTTTGTCATATGATAATGGTTTTGGGTTCGGGGATACAAAGATATGTGAAGGGGAGTTGTTGGGTTTCGGGGACACGCGGATATGTGAAGGGGAGTTGTTAGGTTTATCCCATATCGGTCGTAGAAGGTGTTGATGATTTATATATAGACTAATGGGAAAATTTTATTCCTTGAAGTTAACTTTTGGATTAAAAGAGACCTGTGACACATATTGCAAGTCCCTTTTGTGCGCCCAATGGTCCCAATAGTGGTATCGAAGCTTGGTAGGGGCCCAAAAGGGCCCAAGAAGAATAAGACTTATTGGCTCAAGCTGATACTAATTCTTTTCTCATAAAATTAAAATTGAGTTTATGATACAGCTAAGAGTGGGGGTGAGTGTATACGAGTTACTGACGTTCTAAGCGTTTGTGATCAAATTACATATTATTACAACCAAATAAAAAAAACCAAATGTATGAAATTTTTTGTCCAACCGAATGACTAATTCAGCATAAGACAAACATAATACAATATGAAATTAGTTATATTTTAAAGCTTATTACTAATTAACATAGAAAATTATTAAATCCAAGGCACATGAATCTTAGATTGTGAACTTTTTATGATAACATTATATTTATTTATTCAAATATTTTTAGAAATAATGATTTTGATTTTTATGCTAATTGACATGAAAGAAAAAACGAAAAATAAAAGAGAGTAATTATATAAATATGTAAAATTGCGGCCATGTACCTGATGGTTTTAGAGTCGGGTCAGTCTTGACCTTGATCGGGTTGTTTGGGTCTAACCCTTCTTGATGAAGTATGAGTATGATACGGTGTCTATACGACCGGCCCTAGCATCCTTCGGTGTTCGGTGCACTTGTTTGGACACTATGCGCTTGACCATTTTACTTTTAGTTTGGTCCTGTCGAGTCTAATTAGACTTTAGGACCGAGTCCTTAACAAGTCTACATTTCTTTGTCATGTGTGTGTAACCATTTCGGTTGACCCTAACCCCTAAGGAACATACAACATGATTCCCAAGGTCACGTTGGCCACTTTAGGGTGCTAACTTTGAGTGCTTGCAATCTGCACTTAGCACAAAGGCACCATCCTAGTGCCTTTTCACTCAGCATTTTAGGATTTCCTGTAACACCCAGATTCGGTTCACCCTTGAACCGACCCGAAAATGCTACCGGCGACCGAACCGTTCGATAATCTA
>JAVDBV010005993.1:0-10607 GCA_032619315.1 Piper longum | reverse complement strand
GCCTAGTGGGACCCACCTATGGGTACACGCACTATAGATATGGCGGCAAGTTCAGATCGAGACCGTCCGAACTCGAAACCGACTCAAGTCCTGAAATTGACTCTATAGGAGGGAATCGGGGTAAGAATGCTAAATGGGCTTTGAACACTGAACTCAATCAAACTGGGCCCACAGGGGCATAAATCGAGTGATCTAAAATTCCTATGATGCATGCAAATGATGTACCCATAACATCTCAAACGGATACTAAACGCCGCAACGGCCTAAATCTATGCCTAAAATCATGTCTAATACATACAAACAAATCCATATACCTTAGTATACACTGATAACTCGTAATCTTATAATTTGCATGTCAGGCATATTCAGCCTCCATAACCTGTTCATACGGCCATTTAGGCCCATACTCATAATCTAAAACTAGTTTGGCTCGATCTCGCTCAAACCAACTCGATACTGACCCAAACAGGGAAAACTTAAATCGGGTAAAACCTTAACCAAAAAATGGGGTTTTACATCGTGACATTAACTTTATGACCCATTTTTGTTAAGAAAAAAAATTGTGACCTATTTATTCGTCAAATTAAGATTTTTTAGCAATCCAAAAACTGGGTTTTCAAATTTGTACTTATATTGAAAGATCCATTCTGTATTAGAACCATTCTTGGCTCCTCTCCGGAGCGACGTCAGTGGAGACGCCATTGATGACGGGAGGAGCGAAACCTTTTTCTTTCTATTATGTTAGTAGATACCAAACTGAAGAGATCAACTACAAAAGACACTGCATCCTCTCTCTTCTTTTTTTTTTGAAAAGAAAAAACTACAAAAGACAAAGTAGTTCCAACATGCAATCACTAGATATATAGACTATAAATCACAAACCCAATCTTAAATCAGACGTGTGAGCAAATTCTTCATAGATAGATAAGATCGTAGGTACCGCTCGAATTACAAGTTCTTCAACCTCACGAATAGTAAGGTGCTAGTGTAACTATGAGGCCAATTGCAAGCTGCATGAGTATAAGCCGATGAGAAGGAAAAACTTGACCAGTACCACCAGCTCCATTATTTGGGATCCTCTCGCGCAGTTGCTCACAGACAGCTTGCCGAGCATCTCGAGCGAAGCTGCCAGACTTGGTAATCTCAGGGGTGATTTCTTCCAAAACTGTTTCCTCCAAATTGTCGCTGCTTGACGTTTCGTTGCAGACATGGCCCACAAATTGTATTGCATTTATCACCGTGCTAAGCGGCGAGCTTCCCTTTCTCACAGCCACCGCAATGATTTCCAGAACCCAACTCGGTAATGTTGTTGGCATCGGCCTTGCTCCCATTGCAACTATGAAAATCAAGAAAAATGAAAATCATGCGATCAGTACTAGGCCAATCATTTTATGTGATATATATTCTACCGACAACGATCAGAGATATGTAAGAGGAAAAAGTGGCAAAGCTAGCTGCTATCCAGAAACCATGATACGAATGATTGATTACTTGGAGAGAAGCAGCTGATAGACACTAAAATTAGAAGGCTGATGATTATGGAGGATGGAAGAGGACTACTGGTTGGGAAGGAAATTGCCATGTTTTGTTCTTCTTGATTAATGATGTTGGTCATATGCAGAACTTCTCAAGAAATACTGCTCAGCGTGCAACACTATATATATACTGCATGACTTGAATCGATCGAGCCTGAACTACTTTAAAACTGAGTTGATAGACTTGCTTTCCGGAAATTGCACCTGAGTTCACATATGCCGGCATCAGTGTCCTAGTTCCCGTCGACAGTATATATTCTATGTTAGTTTTGGCTTAGCAAGTCTGTTATTCGTGTCATGGATCATGATAAATCTTAAGTAGACTGTGGTCAACATAATCTACTTATTTCTTCAACTTGAATTAAAGGTGAACGTAGCCGAAATATACGAACAATGTTTAACGAGGGCTTGTCCTGAAATTATATAAAAACATATAAAATTTGGAGGTTAATTTTTTTTTTTGTGTTCGATGTTTTAAAATACATTAAAAAATAATTTCAGTTAAAATAAATTTATTTAAAATTTTATAAAATAATATTTTTTATGAACAATAAAAAATTTTGAGAGATATGCATACGAAATGGATACTTTATTTTTATTTTATATTTCTACTATTTAAATATATTAAAAAAATTAAAATTTTTATGTGATTTTATTTTATTCTTTTTTATTTTTTATGATATATTTTTTTATTTACACTATTTTCATGCTGACTACAAGGTAAAAACGAAATAAAAAAGTTTTAATTTCGGTCAGAACCGAAGAAACATGTATGATATATGAGCCCTTAGTTGTAATAACAAAACCCAATAAAACAGAGCGAAACCAGGGTTCACACTTTGAGCGTCTTGCACAGAAGTGAACGCACACGGAAAACATGCCATGTGCTTTATTGGGAACGCCCATTGAGAAAGGTATTGATTGGAAAATTACTGGAATGCGGTGTAGTAAAAAGCTTGACGACGACCACGGACATAATCATGAGTCGTCGGTTCTCTTTGCCTCCCAACAACTAATTTCCTAGCAATTGGGTCGTCGCAGGAGTGAAACTAAGAAAGTAGTCGGGTAGAAATATTCCAAGAGTGGTCAAAAAGGGTTGAGGCAGCTTTACTGCAAGTTGAGATAAGTTTAGACGGTAGCTTGGCAATCAGTAGAATGGAGAGGATAAGAAGAACCCACAGAGAGATTTCCATTCCCGATCAGCTAATTGGTTGATAGCCCTCGATCAATGATTGGAGGATTGCTAAGATCAATTTCATAAGACAAATAGCAGCAAACTTGCGTAAGTTACTCAACGAATTCAACTGAAGTCGATCACGTTGGCATCAACTTCTAAATTTCCAAGGATAACGCTTGTGGGAGGAAAAAAAAAAAACTTGTGATGATAATAACACCCACATATCGCGTAAAAGGAAACGTACTCGGTGATATATGAGGAAACATCTCGACGTCGAGCATACTAGCATGCTTTGCGGCATGACGCTTCATGTATCCTCTTTGTTTATTTTGAAGAACAATTGGGTAATCGAGGAAGTGAACTCTGAAGTTGATCTTCCAATGTGATATTTGCATAAAAAGATCTTCGTGTGAAAACGCTATATATTTTATAATTTAATATAATTTTGGTACGTGAAAGTTTCATAGCAAAATATTGACTCGAAGGTTCGCCATTTTGTATGTGAAAAATTCTTCTTCTTTTTTCCTCGGTTCTATCATAGTTGAATTGGTTTAGGCTTCAATGCCAGCAGACTGAATGATCGCCTTTTTTCCACATAAAATTTAACTATTCTAATAAAAGAAATAAACATACTTTGGGACAATCTTAACAAGAATAAAAAGTTCCCATAGATGCACTTTATTTCCACTAAATTAAAATATTTTATTTTTTAAATATAACTATACTACACATGTACATTTATGATTCAACACAAGACTATCGGATAAAAATAAATTAATATTTACTTAAAATCGGTTGGAATTGAATAAACAAAAAAAATAATAAATTTGATTCAAACGTCAAAATGAACATAACCAAACGAAATCAATTTAAGATGTAAAAGTATGTTGATTTTTGGTAAAGCTCATAATTATTAGGTTTGTGTGTGGTGGTAGATAGTAAATGTTTTTTCCTCATGTTCAAAACGAGTCATAATTATGTGTACGAGATAATAAATATTTTGCAGGGTGGATTAATTCAACTATTTAAATTTGTGAACGTAAAATATACTTATTTGTAAGCTATATATTTATTATAAATAATAATAATAATAATAAAGAATAAGATAACTTTTAATTTAAAAAGTCTGGCAATTGAAATTTAGTTAACCCAAATGTTGAAAAATCTTATTAAACCATAAACCCTCATTTGTATAACCAGGCCACCGTCACCTTTTTCTCCCCCATTAATCACGACCGATAGCTTTCGGTAGACCCAATGGCGGCCACCGGAGAGGGCGGTGCGATTCACGGCCCCTACCCGGTCGACCTCGGCAATCTCATCGCCTCCGACCCCACCCATCACCTCTCTTCCCTCCCTTCCCAAAGGTTTTACTCTCTCTGTCTCCCCCTCTTTAAAAAGTCTCGATCTTTTGTCTCCTCCTTGACATTGTTGTTGTTGTTGTTGTTGTTGTTTTGACTGGTCTTTATGGTTTTTTTCCCCGATTTTGGAATTATCGTTTAGGAATGAACTGGTAGAAGAGAGCTTGCGCAGGGGCACTGTGCTTGTTCAAGCGATTGCGGATGTTCTTTTCAAGTTGCCATCAACCGATGACCCCGATGGCCCCCTTGTTAAATTGCCTCCACCGACCACGAAATTGCCCAGAGAGAAACATGTTAGTCTGGCTAAATATTGTGTGTTTTTTTTTTACAAGATCAGTTCGTTTCATGTACTAATGGTGCCCGAAAAAAGGTGTTTCTTTACCATTTTTATGTGCTTTAATGACAGATAGATTAATGAATTTTTATATCATGTTCATTTTAGATCCCTAGGCCTAAGCCCCCAACAAAATGGGAAGAGTTTGCGAAAAAGAAAGGTGCTTTTTTTTTTTTTGGTTTCTGCATGGTCGGTTGGTTACTGTTATGTAATTTCCCTTTCTATTTACTATCGGTTAATGTTGACAGGGATACAGAAAAGTAAGAGGGATAAGATTGTGTTTGATGAGCAGACAGGAACTTGGAAGCGTCGCCATGGTTATGATCGTGTAAATGACGACAAAGATGTTCCAATTATTGAGGCTAAATCCACTGATGGTAATGCTTGTTGGCAGATTATTGGGTGTGCGCTATACCAAAAGTATAATCCAACTCAATGTTGTTTAGTTTTTATTAGCCACTCTTTAAATTATTTGCTTATGCTGTGAACTGCAGATTGTTTTTCTTCCATCAATTTTACATTGTCAATATGTTTTTTTTTTGTATTGATATTTTATAACAATCAGCTATTGTCCACCTCTTGTAAGAGATAAACATGCAATTAGCTGATTTTCTTGGCACTTATACAGAACCTGGAGAAGATCCTTTCAGCAAGAGAGCGAAGGAAAAGAAGACAAGAGTTGAAAAGCAAGAGAAAAATCGGCTACAGAATTTGAAACAGGGTTTGAAGGTGAATGATTTGCCTAGGTAAACCTTCTAGTTTTGTTTTCTATTATTTTTGTATGCAAGCCCTTTTTTTGTTTTGGTTAATGTGAAGCATGGCTGATAGAAATAAAATGACGAGGCTGAGATTTTTCCTTGATAGCTTTATGATTAGCTGACTAGTTGTAATTTCTTTCTTAATGCATTTGGGCATCTTAGGGGGACTTTATGGATTATGTACTTTTTGCGAAACAAAAATTTTTCCTGCAATTTTTGTAGAGATAGTGCACACATTTATTAGGTTTTCTTTTATGAGTGAAATTTGTGTTAAAAGTAGAGATTAACAAGCTGTAGTTTGAGTTTTGAGACGGAGAAATCGTATATCTAGGGTAATATGTGGTCATGCTTGACTTTTTAATTGACCATTCCTAATTGTTGTCATAAAGTTTTGGTCAATCAGTATATCCGGCTCATTAAAGAATTATAGTTAGTCCCAAAATCATCCATCAACATTGTTTGTAGATGATGAGCTTCTTCATTTGAGAGCGTTAATCACCAATATTCTACATGGATTTGGCATTAATATTTATATTATTGTCTGTTTAGTGTATCCAACTAAGTGGGTGCTCGCTTAGTTCCCCTCTTTAATATAGTGTCAACAATTTGTATCTTTTTTCAGCCATGTCCAACTTGCTGCTTCGACATTGCCTATAACGGGGACACAGAATGTTACAACAAAAATGGGGAAACATGAATTGGAAAATGTTGCTGGAGTGGCTGCTAATTCAACAGCAAGTGGAGGAAAATTTGACAAGAAGTTGCCAGGAGAAAAAGCTGCAAAGCACTCAGGAAAACATCGTAAAGTAAGCACATTCGATTGCTCACCTGTTATGATTTTATCGGGTGAATTTGTCACTTTTGATGCAAGATATACGTGATATAATTTTCATTCTGACAAGAGGCTTGCTTATCTATCGTTCCAATCTTTAGTTTCTCCCTGTCGTGGAAGGGAAGGGAATTGGATTGAAAGAGCAGCAGCAAACTGAGAAGATTCTGAACAAGATTATGTCCAAAAATTCCCACGAGATTCTCAAAGTGGAAAAGGCATGCATTTCCTCATTTTCTGACAGATTATTTTGTCAACTAGTTTTTTAATAGTTTCTCATATTTGTCAAACAGGCTGTCTCTATGTACAACGTTAAGAGTGAGAAAAATCGTAAGAGGGAAAAAGAAATGGCGTCATTTTCTTCGACCTCGAAAAAGTTGAAGCCAAAAACTAAAAGCCTCAAGAAGCCACCTAAGGGAAGTAGGGGCAAGTAAAGATCCATGTGGATATAAGGTTTAAAGCTCGGAAACTGTCTCAACATGAACCGTTGGAGACACGAGTGTTACACCCTAATTTTTTGGTTAAAAGCTACATGATGTCTTTTTATATTTAGATAATTACATTGTTGGTCTGGCTTTAATTAGCGTAAACGTGATTCATGTCATGACTTGTACGTTTTATGTATTGTATTATAGTCTTTATTTTGATTGAATCAATCAATGAATGAAGCTGTGAATTAGAACGTTGCCCCAGTTCAAGGAGGTTTGTTCTAGCCCCTTCCATCCCCAATTTAAGGTGGTTGACAAACCCATTATATCCTCAGTTTTTTCTATTTAATTTATTTCAAACACGGTGTATGATTCATATGATAGATTATTATAAGCAATAATAATCTATCAGAAGCCCACTATTCCTAATTTCTTATGTCCACTGCCCAAGTTTTTGGGGGAATAGTTATTACATGTACTGTATCAACTATCTGCGTGATAATACAAAAAATGTAGCCTAGTTGAAGACATGATTATAAGTAAGCTTCTTGTTGATAAATTTGGCGTTGGAGGGACCGGAGAGGTGAATCCTGGCGACTTCATATCTCGATATTAATGTCTTGAACTGAAACAGTAGCGATATAATTAAATTAAGAATAGAATTATTGGGAAAGAAATGATAAGATTGGTGTGCAGAGAATATAAATGTTAGACGGATTATTAGTGGATTTATTACCCCACCCCAAGCATTTCAATGATTTCCTCCTCCGGACGTGAGATAGGATATTGCAATGGCACCGGTGGGGAAAACTGATAGAACACTAGGTGGTGGGAAAGGAGAAGACGGGGTTGGAGGCCTCCCCTTCGACCGACAAGACGACGAAACGCCATCATAAAACAATAATAAAATAACTTGGGAATTTGGGCTACTACCAAGGAGAACTCTCGTAGCTACCCCCAGATAACCTGCATTTGTCGATCCTACGCCAGCGAAGCCCACATCCACACCTCTGACTTCAACCCCCTCTTCGGGCTCGCCCTAAATCAAAGTCGTTAATCAAATTAAAATTTTATTTATAGTATAGTATGCCTGTTCTTAGCCCTTTAAATGTTATTGGATGTAAAACTATCTTTTCAAGTTTTTGTGAGTTTTTATGTACGTATTCATCACTCTGACTTTATATTTTCTTTTATTTTGAATATTTGAGTCTATTAATTAAGATTCGAGCTGACTACGGCACATGCAACTTCAATATTTCTACCTGATCTTCTTCTGGCATCTTCACAGTGTTAACAAAGCACTCTAGTATAATTAATTATAAAAAAAAGTATTCTAATATTGCAAGAAATAAATAAAGGCCTACATTTTTCGTTTTTTTGAAACAATTTTATATTAAAACATTATACTAGGTTTCACTAAATAAATACATTCGCCTATGACGACAATTACGCATAAATATTGCATGCTTAATTTCTTTATGTAAACTTTAAAACATCAAATTGAATAGGACTTGTGCTAGCTAGCTAATTGATTTGAGTTGAGTTTGAAGTTCGAGTCTTGCAAAACTGGGCTATTAACGAAACGCGAATGATCAATGGGCATGTTGTGTGAACGCCACAAGTAATAGCTTATTTGTTTACACTTATTCAAGCAGAGACTCGGGCATACTTGTATGCTAATTGATTTAGTACCAAGTTGTTCATATTTAATTTGGTTGCGCTGGTTGAATGGGTAAGTGTATGATGCACAATAAGCATTAAACAATGAAATATAAGATGTTAATTATTTTTTTTTTAAAATGCTCACATTAAATTAAGACAAACACACATGAATCTTTTAGCATATATAATGGACATTCAAGTTGTTCGAAATTAATTTGGTTGCGCTGGCTGAATGGGTAAGTGTATGATGCACAATAAGCATTAAACAATGAAATATAAAATGTTAATTTTTTTTTTTTAAATGCTTACATTAAATTAAGACAAACACACATGAATCTTTTAGCATATATAATGGACATTTTAGTGTTTTCGGGTTCATCATGTATGTCCTTTGATGCTGTAAAACAGTACTTGTAAAACAATGCTAATTAGCATACCATTTGAAATGATCTTTGAGTTCCATCTCACTAAGTCACACACTGGAAGTAGCATTGAAGTAAACTGTAAAAGTTAAATAACAAGCAAGTTGGTGAATGTTAGCTTTGGAAAAAAAGAAGTTGGTAAATGTTAGGTAAAACTCTTCTCGTGTTTATTTTTGTGTAACTGAGCCGCTGAAATTCATCAGGACTGGTGGTAAAAAAAAAACAGAAACAGAAGAAACAAACGGAGAGATCAAACAAAGATGAAGAAAGTCCAAGTTGGTCAAGTACAAGCAACAAGCCTGCTAGGCTGGCAAAGCCACTGCTGTCCTGCACAAGGAGGAACAACACTAGACCTGTTGATGATTAAAGTGAAAAGAATACTTGGGCAGGAATGATCTAAGGAGATCCTTGTGGACCGCTTCAAAATCGTACCTTGCCTATACATTCTTTGATCGTTTCTGCTCATTGTTGCTTCTTCATTTTCCTCTCAATAATTCCTACAAGTGTTAGATACATGCAATAATAATATTAAAAGAAGCATCGCAAATGCTTTCTTTTTAATGTTGTTTTTGTATGTGTGTCAGTTGATGAGTCATTGTTGTATAATGCATAAACATCAGCCTTCTAGTTTTTAGCATAAAAACAAAGGAATATAAAACAAGCAATGTTAGGTACTCATCTTTTGATCATTTACATTATGATGTTAAGTTTATCGTTTACAAATGGTTTTTGAGTTCAAATGTCAATTTCTTGTCAAATACCCAATTCGATAAAAGCTGTCGCATTGGAGCACATAAACAAATTGAACCACTTAATCAACCACATTCAACTTTGTTCCCCAGTGGTAAAAACTCATGTAAGAGAAGAATAGTAACTGCAGATATGATCAACTTATGCATGAAGAAAAGACAAATGAATGGTTTATATTTTATACTACTCGGGAACAGGTGGTTGGTCCAATGCTCACATTAAGTGATGGAAATTCGAAACACTATTCTATCACGTTTCCTTTAGAAATAAAAACGGGTACATCATACTCAACATATTCAACCAACCTAACCTTTCACTTGGATCCTACTAACAGCAACATTAATTGGTTTTTTTATCATTATCTTTACCAATTAATTTGATTGTGTAACAACCATATATGTCATCTAACGTTAGCCAAGGAAAAGAGTATTATATGCTTAATCAGTTGGTATGCCACAGTGGAAGATCAGATAAATAATATAATGTGTTTGAGGAACTTATCAAGTGCTTTGGAAAAAATAAAAATTATCCTACACATTCCCACTTGCTATTTTGACTTGTTCATGAGTTCCATTCATGTCAAAGGACAAAATTACTCTAGCTAACAAAAAAAACACAGCATTTCAATTTCAAACAATTGCAAGTTACGGCAAGAAGAATGTAAATAGTAGAAGATAAAACTTAGAAAACTAAAAAATCAGTATCACTTTCTTTCTCAAACAAATATACGATGCATGTAATATTAGTCGTAAGCGGGAAGGGGGAGAAAGCAGGTATAGGACACCACCGACAATACTATGGGCAGGGTGAAGGGGGTGAAGAAAAAACTTGGAGGGTCAACCAGGCGCATGTGCCTACCAAAGTGGCCAATCATGTCTCCTTTTATTATCAGTGAGCAGATGCAGATGACAGACTCTCTACTCAGCTACCTGCTATAGCTTGAACATGGCGGACACCAACTCTTTTCTCTTCTCCTTCTTTCCCATTGCATTTATATGCTAATCTGTGAATTGGGTTTGTTCTTCGCATGCACACCTTGCAGGGAAGAAAGAGAGGGGGGGAGAAAGATCTTCCAACTACTCGCCGGTAAGATTTTATTATTACATCTCCTAATTCACCAATAAAGAATAGAGAAATGAACATACATTTTTTGTTAAGGACTGCTTCTTTAGCTTCTGAGATGGGCTGAACGAAGGTGACATTGATTTAGTTGTTCCTTAACTTAGCTTCTTGATCTCCTTCTTTTCGGTTTTTTGGTTGGTGGATATCTTTGCTATTCTCTTCTTTTATCATTTTTCTCATTTAATTTTGTGAATCTGAGATAACACGGCTATATATATATATATATATA
>JAVDBV010005976.1:0-24628 GCA_032619315.1 Piper longum | reverse complement strand
ATCGGGTTGTTATAAATGAAGAAGGTTATTTTGAGTACCAGATGATTTCATTGTTCTATGGATGTGCACCCCATTCTTGGAGAATTTAGTTTAGTTGTAAGTAGTTCCCTTGTACATTTCTGAGAACCTGTTCAACGCTGTGCCAGTGGAATACTTCTATGATTATTTTCTTGAGTCATATAAAAGATGCATTCCTGAACTTCTAATTTTTTTTGTTATAAATTTAGTAGTTAACAGTTATTTTATTGAAGCCAAAATTAAAACAACAACAGTTTATGGAGCTTGATCACAATTTCAGCCAGCTCATTTTTTTATTTATTATATTTTTTTATGATATTTAGCACTTATTACTTTATTAAATGCTTTGTTTTTCCTTTTAGAAATTTAACACATTATAGAATAGTAAATAAAAAATTGTCCTTTTTTAGTGTTCATTGCAGCATAAGATCATTTGTATGATTCTATGAAATTTGACTATAATAATCAAAGTATTTGCAAAAGACCGAAAGAGTTCTTTCATCAAAACTAGGACAAGAAAAAGAGTTGATGCCCAGCTTACTCATCATTATGGTACAAGAAAAGCTGCAATGATTTTACGCAAGCCTTAATTTAGATTTATCCGAGACGGAAACTCTCCAATACGAGAAGAAAAAAATGTTTAAATTATCATATTTCATCATCTTCAAAAGGGTCTTGATCTAGGAAGTCGCCGACCTATTAACATAAAAATTTGTTCAATAATTTTGTGTATGCAACGATAACTAAGCTTGAATCTACAGAGGGAGATACCAGTCACCATTCACATATGTTATGCGATAGATATATACCCTTTACTTTGTCTGGTCTGAGCAACGCACCATGACGAGGTGGACATTCAAAATAGCGTTTTCCTTTCACTCTGTAATTCACACAACATACTCATCACAAGGATTGGTTCAATATACAGATGTAAAGGGGAGCAAAAAAATTCTCTCCGGGCACCATTGAGAAAAATGAATTTCACTGTTATCATTATCACATTAATAGACTAACTGATGAATTGCTTTTCAATAACAAGCATCCCTGTCTAATCTCGTCACCTATGAGCAAAATAATCGGGAAAAGTTACCAAGAATTAATGCTACAGATGGTATCCCGGCTGGGTTAACTTCACAACTAGAACGACAAGTAACTTTCTCAATATTTTTAGAAAAAAAAAGGCAAAATAGAATTACTTACGTGCCATCATGCTTCCCTAAAGGTTCATCATAATGGATACCAACCCAAAAACCAGGAGCTACAGTTTCCGCTTTTCCAACAAATTTGATTACTCCTCTTTTTCCTCCTGGTTCGACTTGCAACGATCCCCAATCTGAAAAAAGAAAATGTCAGCTACATATATTCATATAAAAAGTTGAGATGTGCTCAATTAATCATTTATTGTCTCTTCACATTTTTCACAGAAAAATTCTAATTAATGTGTAAGAGAACTCCAAAACCAGTAAGACAATAAAAACAGCAAAAGTGCTTCTATCAATTTCCAAAGTGCCCTAAAAATTCACCCACCATCCAACAAAGTCCGTGGCTACATTTTTATATATAGACTAAGTTGGAAAATCTCACAATCCATCCACCTTAAAAATTTTCATCCCTAAAATTTTTACATTTGGACTATTGCTAGCCCCAACCTTTGGCCCACCTAGCCAACGTCTATAGTCCAACCTATCATCCAACACAAAACCCCATTGATAGCCTCAACCCACGATCTTCTCTAACTCGTGACTAGTAGCCTAATCAATATTCATAGTCAAATCCACTATTCCACACGGAATAAAGTTATTTTGATATCATCTTTAACAACCAAACCCAAAGTACAAACTAATGTGCCTTAATCATCTCTTAAAAAATGGTTAACCCACTTTAAGAGCTATAATTCATTCGCGATCTTACCATGGACTAAGTTGAGAGATCTCACGTTAAAATTATAATTATAATTATGATTATGATTATTGTGACAATGATCATCATCATTACAATTATTATTTCAATTCTAGACGCAATTAAGAACAAACCACATACTAATCCCCAACACACCATTAACAGGACTGGCATCAACTACAAATTTAAAATATAATCAACATATCTACGCAAATGGTACTAAAAAAATGCTCAAAGACTCGATCTTTACGACACTGAGGAATGAGATCAAGCAGCCTAAGGCGGAAAGGAAGAAGAGGCGGAAGACCTGGAGAGAGAAGCGGACGTCGGCAGCGAAGGAGCTGATGTTGGAGTGGGTGATGCGCAGGAGGACGGAGTCGTCCGCCGGGAGCTGCAGCCGCGCCGTCGCCATGTCCGCCGCCGGCGATCCACTCCGCCGATGTTCGGTTGTCGCCTTGTCGCCGTCCGTCGCCTGCCTCGTCGGTACCACTATCAAACGGGCCTACCCGTTTTGAAGCCGAATATTCGGGTCAGGCCCGCTAAGACCCGTTTGTCACAAACTTTATGAGTGAGTTATCATCCACAAATGGAGAGCTCTAAATGCATTGTAGTAAATCTAACTAAACAACTATTAATTAACAGGGAAAGGCCATCATTATAGTCGAGTTTATCTAAATCAACCTTTTAATTTAAATATAATTTTTTTTATATGAACTACATCAAAAAGAAGCTTTAATAATTAAATGCCTTCTTATAGAGAAATTGGAAGAAGTGTAGCAATGCATTCAAAGTAAAAAGCTTTGTTTCATAAATTAAGATTTACATACAAATGTTATTTACAACAGCTGCACCACCACCAGTTACAATGAATTAAAAGAACCACACAAAAGTGGTTGCAAAGCTCGATACACCAAACACTATATTTCTTCTTCTTCTTCCACCTTATCCTACCAATCATATAAATCGGATACCCTGATTATATTTTCTCACTTCCCCCAGCTGCTCTCTTCCATTTTTGTTTCAGCCATCAAATTGATTCCACTGCAGAAAACGTATTTCAGACAAGAACTTAACAATGCACCAAACAATTTCAGTGACAATACTACATATATAGAATACTTCATTTCTTTTCTTCTTTGATACATTTATTTCATCTGGAGATCAGAAAATGAAGAATGAGAAGTGTTATGCCAAATTAGTAAGTTTTTAGATGGCTGACAAAAACTTGTGAGAAGTAATGGCTATGACTTAACTTTGCTATCAATTTGCTGTCAAACTCATAACAACAGTCCTTACAGGAGATGAATTCCAGGAAAAAGAGCTGCAATTCTGAAACCAACGATGCCAAGAAACGGAAACTAAAAGCGCGGGAAAGGAGAGAACAACGCATCCATTACTGAGTGATATGAACATGCATGAGAAACCTTCCTTTGGTCTGTTTTTTCTCACCATATCCGTTTCCAAAAAATATGGTTCTACCAGTAAATCAATATAAATATATAATATTTACAATAACCAAATCATACCACTTACTATGATGATTTTGGCAAACACTCTTAAGATCTTCTAATCTGTGCACTTCGAAAGTAACCACAAAAAAAAGCCCAGACCAAGGACCCAAGAAAAACACGGTATATTTAATTTCTTCTATCTAAGAAGTTACATGAATAACCACCCATGGTGGCTATCCTTAATTATATCACTAATAAATATATTTGAATAATTATCTATAAACTATACATGGTTAAGACCACATCAAGTTGAATAAAAATTCCAACACTAACCACTTGATGCCACAAATTCTCATGTTATCTCCTAATGAAAACTCCTTTTTGGAACACTAACCACATATGCCCCCCAAAATTTTTAGTTCAGAGAAGAGCATAACAACATCGTCAATCACTATAAAAAAATCAAGAGTCTTCCACCTCCACGTAAATTCCATCCCATGAATCCCATTGCCGATTCCCTTATTCATCCTACAAAAGAAGTTCACGGATCTACCTTCCTCTGTCCGTCGTTGGCAAAAAAGTCACAAGCGGGGACAATAAAATCGTAAAATCAAGCTTAGTCGGTGCCAAAGGAAAAAAATTGAAGCTGTGACAAAAAAATGCACCATCTTACTCAAAGGAGTAGCCTTCACTAACTTAAACAGACACAGAAGAACCAATATCAGGAATGGAAGAAACAAATACCAAACATCAAGAATTGAAGAAAATTCGGCAAACCCCAAAGATAACAATTTGAAGTTTTTGTAAAAACATAAACATAAACATAAACATAAACAAGACATACCCAGATGCAGACTTGGCAGAGACGGCAGAGCTGTAGATCCTGGAGAGCCGGCGGGTGAGGGGCTTGGGCTGTTTCGGCTTCTTCCGGAGGCCACAAATCTCCTGCACCAGCGGGACATGTACCAGGATCAGCTTCCACGCAAAGAACCAACCTTTCGCCACGCATAAAACTCAGATTTCAGCTTTCACAACCCACAACTAACAGAAGAAAAAAAAACACCAAAAGACATCAAATTTGGCGTTTATCATAGCTTACCCAGCGATATCAGAGCCAAAACGAAGACCAAGGCCAGAGCAGGCCGTAGCAGGTATAGGCAGAGAAACTCCCAAAGGGAAGCCATTCAAGAAAGAGACGAGATTGTGATAAGGAGTCGGCTTTTACTTTCACAAAGTTTTTGCTTTTTTACGTCCCACATACGCGGGTCCCTTCCCTTGCTCCAACAAGAAATATAATAAAAAATATAGACTCGTGTTTCGATCAAAAAGAGCGATCTTTGCTACAATGAATCCGATTTGCAATAGGATATGGATTTATTCGTGAATTCGTAGCAGTCGTGCTACATGTTTGATGGGTAATGATCGATGCTACGCACCGTAGAGGTAGTAGTAGCAGTAGGATGACGCCGGAGCAAGCGGAGAAGGAAGCCGCGGCCGACCTCAACTTGCCCACCAGCTTTTGTAGCCTCTTGACGAAGCCGGCCATGGCCTGCCGATCGGGGTTTGGATGGAAGGAGAGTTGGTAGCTGCGGAGGAAGGCGCGCCGTCTCTTGGATATCTCCAGCCTCTGGCGGTAGGACTGCTTCCTCCTGTAAAACCCTTCTTCTTGCATGTGCTCAGTGTTCTTCCTGCTAAGCTCACCCGGCGGCCGTGGCTGCAAGTTCCGCGAACAGGGGACTTGGCCACCTGCATGGTTGAAGTTTTTGAGGCGTGCTTGTGAAGAAGATGGAGGTGTTATGATGGGGGATGTCTTGTATACGGTGGCCATGTCGAGAAGTTGATTAAAGTTTATGAGAGGAAGCAAATGATGACAAACCAAGAGTTTTCTTTCTTCCAGATGATAATCAAAAGCTGAGTCTGTCTTTGAATGTTAAACTTTAGAAGGTTTGAGATTAGTGAAACGTGTTAAACGCTTTTCAAGTGTTGCATCCAATCTCTTCAACAAGTTTACGATAAAGAAAACTCCATAATAGTTTAAGTAATGTTAGAATCTTCGTTACCACTTCTTCTCGTGTATGAAAACTGGTAATATATGAACTAATTTAATTGTTCATTGATTTGGGTATGAAGGTAGTACGAACCAAGAAATAAGTTGGCTTCCATCGTTTCACGAGCTGCCACAGGTCACAAAGGATAAAAAGGATAAGAGGATCTTCACTTGATTCTTGGCTGCTGACCAGTGAAAGTTGCATGTATTGCTGTGTAGAATAAGAAAGACAGTTGTAGTCTGTCCAAGATGAGGTACTAGTTAACATAACTATGTACGTAGACAAGTATACAACCTTTGTGGTGATTCATTCATGTAGTTTTATATGCTCCCGGACAAAAACATATGTATCGGCCAAAGATTTAAAATCGCCCGTGTACGGCTGAAAATGGTGATTTTTTTTTGTTCTGTTTCAACAGCTCCTCCGTCAGGAAGATGGCAGCGCCTCTGATCGACCCAGGACGACTGAGCTGTTGGAATCTCATCAAGGACGAGATTTCCTTGTACTCAAACACTCAAACCACACAAACTCCAATACATCTGCCCGGCCTTTCAATCACAACCCCTTCCATTGCTGGAAGCAGGAATCACAAGTCACACCACTCAAATCAAGAATCTCTTCTCAAATCCAACACTCAATTTTCACGGAGAAATAGGCTTTTTAGTTTTTAGCATTTATGTTGGTGAGAGGGATTGGAGGCTTGGAATTGCTCCTGACGATGCAGTTCGTCGAATTAAGAGGGAGCAATTATTTGATATTGGGTACCATCTAATCTCTATTCACGAGACTTGCATACAACTATTAATTGTTTTGTTTCACTTATATTCACCTTTGTTCTTAATCTATGTTTCTTTCTGACAATGATGCAGATGACTTCAAGCAGACGATAGCATCATTTAATGGATAAAATATTTGGTTCTGAAACTACTAATACATTTTTTTAACCAAGCAGCTGCATATACTTTATAGTTTACAACAAGTGGATAAGAAGTTGTTAAGAGTACTTTGAGAGATTAAATCTACTTGAACAGGTAGATGAGTGTCAAACTTGAGATTGGTAGTTATTCATCACAAACCTGGCTTGGTTCTAAACTTGAAAGGTTTAGAGTATTATTATACTCATGAAATCAGTAAAGAACATTTTGCCGAATAATCAATCACTTCAACTTGTATTTTTAGATTTGCATGTGATGTAAAACAGATGACATATTTTTTCAAAGCACTGGAAACAGGCCATGTTCGGTGTTCAAACAATTATTTTTTTCCAGATCAGCAATTGTTTTCAAAAGCATGTATTTCCCATGGAAGGGCAGGTTTTCATTTTTGTAAGGGATAGAGGAATGGACATGTTCATAAAGTACAAATGAAAGCAATGCTACTCCTTACAAGTTACAACATGGTACAGCTTCCAATCTTAAAATTACAGCCCTATGTGCAACAGTTTTATATATTTAATCTTAAGCCAACTTGTAATCAGTTGTTACAATAAACCTTATTAAGCCTTTACAACTTTTTAATCTGTACTTTCTTGGGATATTTTTTGATTAGAAAATCGTCTTATAGAATAATCAAACAAGTTTATTAAAGAAAATCAACCGAGGATCACACTCACAATGACCTTAAAATGGAGAAAACATCCGAAAGAAAAAGAGGAAGAATGGAAAGGAACGTTGTATGTAACAAGAAAGACATCTCCAAGACTCCAATGGCATAATTAGATATCTAACCCTCTCTCTACCCAAGAGTTTTTTGTCTCTTCCTGGCTTCTTTTTCATACATCACGGCTGCACTCATTACTACACTGGCCGCAGCATCATAACGTGTCCCCTCTCACTCCCCCATTAAAGGGTACTGTGCTAGAGGACTTGCAAAGGGGGAGGAAGTGTATAGAATCTAGAGAGAGAGAGAGAGGGGCGGGGGGGGAGGCCAGTTAGAGCAGGGGAGAGCTCATCAGACATTAACAATGGTGGGTTCTGGCTTATATGATAAAGGGTCCTTACTCAGGCAGCTGAGTGAGAGGGAAGGACTTGAACCATCATCAAAGAGGTGGAGCAAGAAGGGGCCTGAGAGGAGCTTGAAGCACATGGAGAGGGTGGAGATGGGGGAGAATGGGGTGGTGATGAAGAAGAGAGTGATGGTGGTGGTGGATCACTCCTCCCATGCCAAGCATGCAATGATGTGGGCTCTCACTCATGTTGCTAACGGTGGGGATCTCCTCACTCTGCTTGAGATCATTCCTCCTTACTCTGCAGGATCTTCTCCACACCTTGCAAGCTCCCTCAGTTGCCTCTGCAAGGCATCCAGACCAGAGGTAATGTGTAAAAAATGTCCATTTGAGAAAATCTATATTTGAGAAGAATCGTGAATTTTATATGTTCGTTTCTATTTCCACCTGTCCTTTGTGTAAATGCTTCCAAAATGGAATCTTCAAGTGGGTAGTTTGATATATATGTGTTGGGATTAAGTACTCATTGTTAACTCTTTGAAGGTTTTGGTTGGTTTGGGCAATATTTGAGTTTGGGACTCAGTTTTCCTACGGCGAAACATATTAGATCCAATCATCCAGTGCATCTAGTTTTGATTTTAAGTGGGGACAATTGCAGATCTTCACATTGCTCTTGTTTTTTGACGCGGTTCAGGTAGATGTTGAGGCTCTGGTGATTCAAGGACCCAAACTGGAGACTGTTCTTAGCCAAGTGAAGAAGTTGGAAGCAGCTGTTTTGGTGCTTGGACAGAAGAAACCTTCACCACTGTCCTGGTAGGCAGTTACATATTTTGTTTCACTTGCTCAGTACACTTTGTAAAATAAGTATTCTAGTTGGTTTATCTGGTTGTTAATCTTCTGATGTTGAAGCTTAATGAGGAGCAACCATGAGGTGTTTGTGGCGGAATGCATCAATCAAGCAGGGTGTCTGACCATGGCTGTGAGAAAGCAGACTGGAGGACTTGGTGGGTACCTCGTCAGCACAAAGTGGCAGAAGAACTTCTGGCTACTGGCTTAGACATGGAAATGGGAGTAAATAAATGGCTTACATAATACTAGCTCAGTGAAATGCTTAGTCTCTAGTCCCAGTTCCTAGTCCGGCCTTTTAGGCCTTTGCTATAAAATTAGCCTGTAATAACCATCACAATGGATCCATCCCTGTAATTTCTTCTCCTCATGGGCTGTTGGTAAGGAATTGTGTATGTGTTAGTAGAGTAGACTTTAATTGTGCAGCTCGTGTTTTGGACTACATATGCTACTCCTGTTTCATTTCTTACCACGCAACGGCATCTTCGTGTAGCTAGACACCTCCAAACCAATATAAAAAATGCAAAAGCTAAATAGTTTGACAGGCATACAAGTCTTTCATTCGGAAACTTCTATACAATTTCCAAGAAATCTGAGAGTAGAAGCATGCCATTAGAAACAGAGAGAACCCAAAATCAATTCTTTGCCGCAGAGGCAACTCACATTTCCGTACAATAAGCTGGAGTTAAATGGCACTAACCAACCAAAAAGCATCTTTTGCACAAGGTCTTCCATAGGAATAAGAAGGCAAATTAGAGGCCTTTCATTTTCAAATTACCGAGATAGAAGGATCTACTCCAAATAAGCTAAACACGAGATAGAGGATCCAATTCATTGTATCTGCGTTTTAGATTCCAAATAAGCTAAACACATATAAGCAGTCCCATTATGTGTTATCTTGAAAAATGATCTCATGTCAATCTAGGACGTTTGACAGTATCTTCTACATATGACTCCCATCTGCTGTGATCAAGTTCGCTAAGATCATCAAGTTCACCTATGGCTAGTAAGTACTGTGTCAGTTTCACGAGCTCCTGGTCACTTCCTCGATTGAGATGGGCTTTTCTGAAAGGCCTGATCGTCAAACCATTTTGAGGGTTCATCACAAAGTTTCTCTTTAGATCATCAAACATTATTGTATTTTTCGAACTGTAGAACTGCAAAACAGCAGTGGAAATATCATTAGCATATAAAACAATGGGAACACAATTGTAAGAGCAATTTGCTTCTGAACCTGAGGAAGTTTAGCCCAGATCAAACCAAGTGGCTTGCAGTCAAATATCCCTCGTTTATCCGTACGTATGGTGATCATAGCCATGTGATCCATAAGAGCAGTGATTTTGTAATTTGGGTTATTTAGAACTCCGAGCTGTCCCATCTTCAGTTCCACCCATTTCATACTTCAACACAATTCCATAAGCCATAAGGTAATGCGATGGAGTTGTCAACAGAAAAATAAAAATTATCCACTTTATAATAATGTACTCACTTTGTTGCAGACCAGATCATGATATCATACTCAGCATAAACAGCAGTCAAAAATTCATGAAGATCTGCAAGACAAAAACTAACATAACATGAATAAATGCATTCCACTTGCCCAAGAACAATTAAATGTAGAACAGATTTCAGGAGTGCAAAGGAAAGGATATTACATGGCCGCATAAGCTCAAGCGGATTTTCTGCTGTAGAACGGTGATCAAAAATAGTATAATCAATATCCAAGACAAGCAATTTCTTCCCTTCTCGACATGGATTGAGGAGTTCAAGCTGGTTTTTTGATAGGGAAAAAGAAAGGATAAACACAAATAACAAGTTACATAAACTAAAGACCAAGGGGGAAAAAACAAGAGCAAAAATAGTGCAGTAAGCATGAAAACTGGAACAAATTCATATCAATTACCATCTAAGCATAAGGAGTCTACAGGTAGTTGATGCAGAGCATCCTTCAAACAAATGTGATACGACTTTAAACATGTGATTTGCATTCTCCTAATTCAAGTAAGATATTTCATGTTGATGTTAGGCATATTGAGAAAACCTTTTATAGACAAGATGACCATCTGTAGAGATCAAAAATCAAATTTGCTCCAGAAGGCCATTGAAGATGCAAAACTAGAATGATTAGGAGATGATGTTTCCTATACCTATATTAGTTTCTAGTTCAAGCATAGTTTTCTTTTTGCATCTTGTCCATGGTAGATTGAAGTTTAACTATACATTGTTAAACTTCGTAGGACATATTCAACTACTAGATGTTAGATCTACAAATACATTGCACAATATGGGCTACAGCTACATTTTCATCCAATAAAATTCATTTGCTCTGCCGAAAGCGATATCTTCCTCTTTGCATATATTCATCGTGAGGAGATTCACTTGAATCATCAACTACCATTATATCAAACTTATTGCCATCATCAACGGCTGATTACAGTGCCAGGCTTCTGCGGCATTGCCCTTTAATTTGCATATGTCAACTACGGCTACATCACTGATCAAGTACAAAATATTCGTGCCTTCGAAATAGGGGCAAAAAGCAGGGCAAATCAAGTTACCATGCAGATATGCTTTGGCTAGCAAAGGAGACACAATGAGCCTTAGCATCATGGTCATCAGCAGCATTTTGACACTTGCTCAGTGGCGCATTGCAGGTATACTGTGCTGAAATAAGTAAAATGTTGAAAATTTTAATACAACTCACCTTATATGAACGCACACGACGTTTCAATTTTGACTTGTTTACATCACAATCCTTGATATCTATAACTTCATGTTGCCCAAGTTCAAAATCATCCAGAATTTCGGGGGCATCCACCGGTTCCACCATAATATCATCTTCCACGGTCCTAAAAAGACAGTGTCAGATCACTTTAAAATAAACAGAAAATTACCAGTAGGTTTTGCGGCAAACACCCAGTATGCAATATAAATACAACATTCATTCACTGGCAACTAGTTCCACTCGTTGTAAACACAATTTAAGCATGCAAATTCACCAACTTCAAGAGAGTTAAAACTCATTCATCTGTGAAGATGAAGGCGATTGGCAAGTTTTTTTTTTTTATTGCTTTCAACCAGCATATGCGAACAAATATAGCTTATAATTTTATTTCTAGAATACCTTGACCAATTCATCATTCATAAAGTAATGGTACATAGTCTAGACCAAGTAGTTTCTGGATGAAACGATAATTGAAATGCCATCAGGGATGGCAATGGACTTTACTTGTCTCAAACTTTGAACAGTCCAGGTCTGAAATAGGTTACCAAGTTACACACAAGCCGGATTCAAATTCAAAAACCAATATCGACTCCAACAATATTCACAATCATCCAAATCTAGGTGTTTCTATAACAGTTTAAGTACGATTCTTTTAACGTTTTGGCATAAAAAACCGTACCAACAGTACCCACCATTGGCAAGCACATGCATCATACATGATTCAACACAAACATCTAGCAACCAGTTCAAATTTACAAAAGATGACATATTTGAAAACCTTTTCCATAACAATCTGTAGAAAGAAAAGAAAAAAAAAACCAAGGTCTTTATTGAGAAGCTTTATTTACCCAATCATGGTCATCTTGACAGAGGATTTAAGCTGGAGCTCGGAGAGGAGGACGGATTCTTCGTTGAGCTTGGATCCAACCTTGGGGTAGAGGAGCTTCTGGCGCTTGGGGAGGACGGTGGTGGCCTCGCAGATGCGGCGCTTCAACTCCCCCACCGTGTCGTCGCCGCACACCCTCACCGTGTACTCCTTCCCACTCCACCGCACCACCAGAGTCATCTCCTCCACCCCATCCTCCTCCTCCACCGCCGCCACTGCCGCCGCCGGAGACGACGACGAGGCCGCCATCGTTTCCAACCTCCAGAGAGTCCGGGCCTTCTGCTCTCCGAGTCGGGCCTGCTTTATATGTGTCGAGGGCCGACCGAGTTATCAATCGGGTTGTGAGTCTATCTGAACCGGATGATTAACTCGGTTGTTGTCCATAGGGAATATTGAAATCGGTGGTGGACTCGTTTACGTTGGACTCGTGAAAAAACGAAAAATGATTTTTAAATGCTTATTTATTCAATTAAACTTAAAATTAGTATAAATGGTCTAATTAGGGATTTTTTTATATAAAAAAATAATTTACTATTTGATAGGTGTTTTTTAAAATTATAAATTTAAATATTTTTATCTTCTTACTTCTCTTCAATTTTGCCTTATAATAATTTAAATAATTAAATTTAACTATTTTAGTTATTATTATATATAAATTGAAATTTTTGTTTTACTATTTGAACAGTCAAATTTTGATGTATATTAAATAAGTTATTCTTCAATTATAATTAAATTATTAAATTTAAAAAAAATTACTTTAAATATACAACTCAATCGTTCTAATCATAATATTTTACCAATTAATCATCCTTTTTCTTCTACAAAATACATTTTAACCCTAAAGCCATTTTTTTAACCATCTTTAATAAAAAGTTATTAACTCTATAAGAATGTCATGGATCAGACCCGCTATTATTATTATAACAATAACTTTTTATTAGAAATGGATATTTTTTATATCATTAAGTGATTAAAAAACCAAAGTTAAGTAATATAAAAGGAGAAAAAAACTTGCTTAAAATATAAACCAAATTCAACTTAAAACTACAAAAAAGTTAAAAATAATTTTGTTTTTCTACATGCAATTAGCATCTTCTGTCCTATAATTTTGTCACCCCTAATTGAAGGGTGACCAAATTTGATCGCTTTAGGTGGTCAAACATGACCACCCTCGCCTCATACGCTTTATGATCTAAAGCCGCCCAATAGAAGGCCAACTGAGTTCGGCTAAGGGTGTTTAGCCACTAGTTTGGAAATAGATTTTAAATTTTTTTTATAATTTTAGGGATGATTATTTTAATTTAAATTATACTATAAAACTAACCCAATAATAATTTTTTTTTTATAATAAATATTTTTCTTTTTTAATTGTTAACTATAATTCTCTCATTCTCCTTGATAATATCAAAAATTACATTTCTATTTATTTAAAAAATTCTTATAATAATAACTAGAAGCTTCTTCCCTTCGTGCACTCGTTTCGAGCATTTTCCCTTCTGACACTAATAACCAATCTCGAGCACCATCCCTTTTACCCACTAATGCCCAATTCCACAGCTGCCCATCTTTTTCGTAATTTTAATTCTTCAATCTCGTTCCAGAATTTATTAAAAAGTCATTTGTTTTGGTTTTAAAATTATTATTGTTATAAAATTGAGTTTTATGATTATATATAAAGTATTAAATAATATTTAATTAAATTGTTAGTTCATGATAGAGTTTTATGTTATTATCATTTATATTTAAATTTGATCTAATTAAAATTTTTATTATTTTTCTTATTTAATGAACGAGGCCATGTCATTTTTATTCTATTTTAATCCGCCTGTATCTTCGTCGTGGAGGGTGGTCTGGCTGGGAGACAATTGATGTGTGATCTATCCGAAGTTTTTCGTGGTTTTAGTTTGTATTTTGTTGGCACCTTTTTTTTATTTGTTTATTTCCTTTTATAACGAAAACCATATCTTTAAAGCTTAGAGGTGGAGTTAGCGTCGCTAATTTATCTCCCTTGTTATGAAATAGAGTGCAGGTTCGTGTTCTTGCAATATGAGTAACAAGGATTAAATTGGCGGGAGATTAGGACAGTCCCTCCAGCGGCAAAAGATGAAGTTTGAAGAAGCAGCGGAGGAGGTAAAGAAAAGGTAGGTCCTCATGGAAAATTTCCCAGGGTCCACTGGTTTGCTTTATCAAAGAAAACAAGGAAGTTTGTGAAGGAGAGGTGTGCACTTCCTGTGTGCTCCTCTTTGCTATTTTTGGTCTCTTTGACAACACCTTGTATCAGATGTTCATAATTGCTGATGTAGCTGTTACCATTTTGGAAAGGAATGACTGGGTTCTATGTAAGATTATATAGTTTTAGCGTATCTTTGTTCTTTTGGTTTGATTTTTTTCTTTATTGACCACATTCTTGATTATGTAATACCCCGGATGTTACTTTACATGGTCTATGATCTGGATGCAGCAAATGCTCGTTTGTCACTAAGGGGTCAGATGATGAAACCTTGAACGACAGAAATCGCAGATGAATTGAAACAGGAGATTAACAAGGTTCTATGTTTTGCTCGTTTGTCTCTCACTCACATGCCCTTCTATGATCCGAAGAATAGTTTTAGAAAATATTCAAATACTTTTTCTTAGAATAGTTTTGCTGGATCTGGATCTAGTGGCCAAAATTAAAAAAACTACAATAAATTGTAGTTTATTGCAGTAATTTTGCATATATATATATATATATATATATATATATATATACTCATTTATACATTTTTTAATCTATTAATAAAAACTAGAGCGAACAATTAACAAAGTTGAACTATAGACTTGAAGTCCCTTCAAAATTCCCTCGGGTGCTCTTCATTGCTTGCATCCTGGGATTTTATAGTTTTAAATCCTCTCTGCAAGCTTATTGTGCAGGTCATAGAAATTATTTCTGGATCACCCTTAATACTGTAATTAGTGGTCACTGTAATCTCTTGACCCTCTTTAAATATTAATAAGCAAATAAATTTCCTTGCCACAAATGAAACTATTTCAAACATGATGATTGATGACACATTGATCAAATAAACGATAACAGCAACTGCAAATGAAAATTGATATTCAACTGATAAAGGGAAAACAAATCCTTTAAAGTTGGCTCCTTTTACATCAAAAAGGATAATAAGAAAAACGGTCTTAACATAGTTTCAACGCAAACAATCAAAGAGAGGAACATACTACGTGAATATACCTAGGGGTGTTAAACGAGCGAGCGAACCAAACTCGACTTGTGTTCGAGCTCGGCTCAAATAGTTCGAAGTTCGTTCGAACTCAACTCAAGATCAAACGAGTTTTGAACATACATATTCGAATTTGACTCGAATATTTTTTACATATTCAAACTTAAACCCAGCTCGTTCGTGAGCTTGAACTAAAGACTTGAATACTTACCATCTCAACTACCTCACTTATTTGCTAGTTTATTGTAGATAAATAAATATAACTAGTTATAATTAAACTTATTAGTATATTATATATAAAATATAAAAATTATATTATTATATTATTTTATTGAGTCGAGTTCGAGTCGAACTACGAGTCGAGTTCGAGTCGAATTCGAATTATAACCGAGTCGAGTCGATTCGAACACGGCCTTGCTCAAACTCGACTCGTAGGATTTGAGTTCGAGTTTGAACATTTAAATAATGAGTTTCGAGTTGAGTCGCGAGCTGGCTCGCTCAATTAACATCCCTAAATATACCAAATAAATTACCAAACCATTTGCCTACGAAAGCAAGTGCTTATCCATCTATCACCCTCATGCTCACAGAACAAATAAACAAACCATTAATTAAAAAAAATAACAACCAAACTATAAATCTGCAACAAACCAGCGTAGTTTTTCATTACATGTGAATACTATGAAATCGTTGAGAGATCTATACTAAGTACAACATTACATGCACCGAGAACCAATCAAACGTGCGAAGGAAGAAGAAAAAACCCAACAATCCAAAAAGCGTAAACAACCAAATTGATACCGAACGAGGAAGCAAATAAACAAGAGACCGCACGATTCACTTCCTATTGGTTTTTCTCTTCAGCTTAGTTATTTCACAACATCAAACATGTTCTACTATCAGAAAAAATGACAAAAAAAATATCTTTACATGTTACTGCCAAGGGGAAGATAGTGTAAGATAGAACGACAAGTCCACGCATGAAAGCAGATAATCACGTCCAATGAGTAATAAAAAATATCAATTAATGAATCCAGAAAATAAGAAGTTAACCCAACATGGGGTAGGTCTGGAAGCAACACCGTTTAGTCGTGGTATGCCAAAAGAGGTACTGGGTGAGAGCTTCTCCCCTTGTACGAGGGGCAGATTTGAAGTCGGTGGGCAGGAGCTGGTATCATTCACCTTGCACTCCGGAAAATTGCTAAATTGGCATGCTACTCGTTGTTTATCAAGAATTTTGATGCCAAGGCGCCACTTTGAGCCCACTGGAAGAAAGTTGAGCCTTCTTGAAGAGATCCAGAAATGACAGTGCCCACTTATAGTCCCACAATGGCCCATGAGTTGATAATGGCCGCCATATCAAAGCGGAAGTGGAAGATCCAACACCAGGGAGAATTAGACCATTCAAAACCGAAATTTGTCGAGTGGGTTTCATTCACCCACTGAGATCTCATCCTTCTTTCGGTTGTATTTCTGACTTTGAGTGGTGCAACTGCTTCCTACCTTCCATGAGTTCTGTTTTTTTTTTTTTTTTCCCTCCACAGTACCCTGTCAGTGAGATTTGAAGCATTCCCCAAATACACATGCCATTAATGGGTTCTCTTCCACCAGAAACCTTTTTGCTTTGTCTTTTGGGGCTTTGGGTGTATATAGCCGATTTTCAGACTTAGCTGGATTGAGGTGGAAATGGCTAGAAAAAGTGTAAAGTGAAAGGTGAAAGTGCTCGTGGACTGTAACCATAGCAGAAAGTCAAAGGCCTTTTATCATGGCTTCCCTCAATTAACTCACTGGGAGGAAAGAACACTGACTAAGAAGGAAATGCAGGCATTTCGTTTGATCAATCCCTTTCAAGAACCAGACTAGATACTTTAAGAAAAAGGTAAATGGTGTTGTACTCTTTATGATTTCAGATGGTAAAAGCACAGAACCTATTGCCAGTTATTGAGGTTCAAAAAACTTGCGTAGGGGGCACCATAATAAGAAACTCACTTTTTCGCCTTTCCATTGAAACGAAATCATTAGCGCACATACACTAAAGAAAGAAACAGTAAAATATTAGACTGGCGCTGTTTTCATCATCTGCTCTCTCTCTCTCTCTCTCTCTCTCTCTCTCTCTCTTCTGATTTTGGTTTTGATCTTTATACTAACAAACAAAAGCTTGCATAAAAACAATTAACTTCCTTGCCAACAGTCTTTTTCTTCACATTGATTATGTTGCACTGTTGTTTCTGGTTTTTACATCTCATCATGCTGACATCTCCCAAAACTTTGTTCTCCTGTTTTCTGCAATGTCTGATATATCCAAACCCAAATAAAAAAAGCTTAATATGAAAAAAAGGAAGAAAATGAGAAAAACAGAGATCCTCTCCCCTTCATCTATAGCTGCATACATCCAACAGCTTCTTTCTTCCTTCCACAATTTCATCAAAGAAGTCATCAATCTGCACATTGATGCCCTCCACTCCTGATCTCAACACTCCAAAACACTTGCTCAGATTCTCCATCCTCTCCATGATCCTCCCATCTGACTCCACATCAACTTGCCCATGAGTTCTTCTCTCCATCTCTCCTCTCAGCTCATCCAAAGCAGCAATGGCCATCCTAAATTCATGCAGCAGGATCCCCGGCCGCCCCTCCATGCCGCTTATCCCCTCCACCACCCGCTGCTGGATCCTCGACGTCGGCACCATGAATCCAGAACCAAAGAACAAGCAACCTTCCAAGCCAACGGGAGCCGTGGAACCACCCTTACAAGACACCAGCCCCCAGAGCAGGATCATGAGCAGCATAGAGCTCACGTTCCTAATGGCATACAACACTCCTCTAAAACCATTGAACCCATTTAGCTTCGTCTCCATAGCAATCCTCTCATCGATCCTGAGTGACAACTGTTCGATCTTCGTCTCCATTAGCGCCCTATTCTCCTCCTCCAGAGCCATGGCCTCTCTGCAGCAGACTGTCACTGCTCTCATAACCTGCAATACAATAGTTCTCATTACCAAACCAATCTCAATCCAAGAACAGAGCAGAAACAGAGCAAACACAAAAGATCAGAAAAGAGTGTAATATGTATAAAAATATAATGTATAGTCTTGATCAATACAAACCTGACGAGCAGCCTGGCTATCAAGGGAGGAAGGAAGATGCGACCATGATAAGTAGTGATTTTCTATATTGGAGATGCCGGACTTGATAACATGGCAAGCCTCCCAAAGCCGGGAGCTCTCATCCATGTACTCATCCAACCATTTATCACCGACAGGGAGGTAGAGGTTCTGCACCAAGACGGCGAGCTGCGCATGCGAGGAGCGGAGGAAGGAGAGGAGCCTCTGCAGGAACTGGGCCGACATGAAGTTATGGGAGGAGAAGCAGCGGTCGACGTCGTCGAGGCCTCTGGTGAGGAAGTTGTAGAAGCCACTGATAGAGCTGGAAGAAGCATCCATGGCATGTGATGGAGGGAGAAGAAGAGGATTGGAGAGTTAGAGCAAGATTAATGGTGTTATGCTGAGTTGAAATTGGTTGGGAGCAATGATGGATGCTTCCAATTGTGGGGATGGGATGATTTGAGACCTGCCATTGCCATTGTTTAATGCAAGTGAGTGTTGATCAAAGGGAGGAGGAGGAGGAGCAGCAACTCCCTTTCAAGCAAAGCCAAACCTGCCCATCTCTCTCTTTCTTTACAAGTCTCTTTTTACTGGAGCTCAATCTTTCTATTCCAACTTGGGGAGGTTTAAGCTTTCTTTCTATCTTTTCTGCAACTCTTGCCTTGATTCTTATATAGGAGGAGAGTGTTGCATGGCTTGGTGGGATTGGGACTTTTAAGAAGCCAAGGGGAAGAGGGAATTCATGGGATTTTGACTCGAGTCATTCAGTGGAAATTTTTCCCCCACCATCCAATTCATGTCGGCTTTTCCATTTAAAGTGCATTTCCTCTCCTTTTCATTCACTTATTTTAGTTCACATATATAGAAAACAAATACGATAGTTTTGGGGGAAAATATACAAATATAATAGTAAATTTAGTTGTACTTATGGTAATATATGATGAACTTGCAATATTTTATTTTGTATTTTGTTGGTATATAATCAGATTCATATATATATATATATATATATATATATATATATATCACAAGTAATTAGCAGTGAAGATAGCATCTAAGATTAGGATTGGAGTCGGTTATTTCAAAAATCTCGATTAATTGTCAAATGATAATTGTGAGAAAAAGATATGAAATGAGCCTAGTTTTGTTGTTTCACTTGGAATTTTATGCTTTGGGTTCTGTCAACGTCCCCTTAAAAGGTCGACGGGTGAGAACAAATTTTTAAACATTTGCATGATTATAAAGCAAGACCTACCTTCAAAGGAAACCTGATTCCACCGAGCACTCATTTGGCATGGCAGAATCAAAACTTCAACTCAGAAAGCTTTTCTTTGTGAATTATAAGAAATTGACACCACACCTAGTTCTACACTAAAAACCCAGCAAGCATAATCAGGGGGGTAGCCTTAGCCTGATTCCAAAGCCTTCTCCTCATAAAAACCTGTGGCTTGTGTTTACAAACACCACCTTCTTTTGAAGAAATTTGGCAGGCATTTTACGTACATCTGGATTACTGCATGTAAACATTGAGCAATATATTCCTTACTTATATGGGTTTTTGGAGTTAGGACCACACTTCACACTTGGAGCTTGGGTTGGTCTGTTAGAAGATTTTGATATGAAATGAATGACTAATGGAATGTTTCCTACCAGGTTCCAATCACTTGATTAAGTACTCCCCTTTGCAATTATGGGTTGGAGCCCATTTTATTCCTTATACACTAACTAGGGGAAAACAACAGTTAACAGCTTCCATGGTTTGATTAGAAAATTGAATGCATTTCCGGCTAAGGTCCCTAGTACTTGATGTGAAGCCAATGACTAGGATTGAGATTTCTTGGATCAAAGCTGTATGACCATCCAATTGAAATGTGGCCAATACTCAACTAGGCCACAAAAAGGAAAAGGGTTTGGATGCTGATCTTTTCATATTGTTTAGTATGTGGAATGGTTCACTTTATACTAAGAACCCATATTTAGATGTGGTAGGTTTTCTATAATATGAACTAGCCGTGATTAGCCAAAGATAAAAGATGCATAAATATCATATTTATATGCAACTCATCAATCATCACTACCAATTTATTACACAAGTGGCTATCTTTGCACAGTATATATTTTCATGGTTTTATACTTCATACTCTACCAGTGACCTGCATGGATTTTTCACATTAAAATCATCACAATGCCACTATATATCCTCCTTAGAACAAGAACAAAATTGAAGAAAAATTTTCCAACCCGTCGTGTGGATTTCCTCTTCTGTGTTTGTATAATCTTGTATTGGCAAGCTGCATGACTTGAAGACAAACAGAAAGCAGCAGAGAGAGAAAGAGATACTAAAATGATCATCTATGATGTCTTTCTTGTGGGCACGGCAATATGATTGGATATATTGCTTAATGTTCGTCTATTTCTGCACCAAAATTGATGGCTTTCCTCCCTCTTAGCTACCCAGATCTGGTAGAAATTGACAAGTCGAGTTCCAGATGATGAACCAAGACCAGTTAGTAGAGAGAATGTGATGATCAAGCTACATGTGAGGATGATTCTTTCTTAGTTCTAAACAAATATACGCAACAAAAATAGTGATGATGATAGAATGGACAAAGTGGATTGTACCACAGAAAGAGCAAAAGTGGCTTCACACCACACTGATTCCTTATAAGAAATACAAAAACAGTGTTATACAAAAGAAAACTTGAAGGGACAGGAGATATCCCAGTGGGAAGATGTTTGCATGTAAAAAAGAGAAAGGGGGAACGAACATGATGGGGTCGATCAAATTACAGGTCAAATGATTCCTCCCAAGCTGCTTGTTTTTTTTTTTTTGGGCGCTCCGTCTTGACCGAGTACCATCTTTGGCCCTTTGAATTTGATGGGCATTCAATATTCATACACAATTGATTGCTTCTCTTATGATCTTCTCAACCGTACTATTTCCTCCTCTGTAATTTGTCTCTTTAATTGGATGCGTTCTTAATTTGGTTATGCTCATAGTATTGAAAATTTTGTACGGAACCTTTCTCTGCTTAGAGGGGGCGAAGATGCGTGAATGTATGCATATGTGTATAGAGCTGAAGAGCAGAGAAACAGAAACACGAAGTATGGTTTGGAGAGCAATGGGCAAAGATAATGGAGAAGCCGCATGGGGCCAATATAAGTGGTTGCACCCATGACCTCGAATCGTCAAATCCTGCATCTGATAACAGTCTGGAACCCACATCATCATGCTTAGAAAAACCGCATGCCTTGTCATGTCATGGGGCTGTGTTATGCCATGAATCAAAACCTTGAATGACATTTTTAATAATGGGATGCGACTGAAAATAACTAAAAGGCATCATTGTAATATGGTCAGGGTTCTTGAGGATGGCAAATTGCACGCCACTGAACTTCCGAGCATTGCACTTTTGAGACCTTTTTAAGTGTTTTTTTAAACATTTTTTTGGGTTGTTTTTTAGTTCCATTTGTTTATTAATTATTTGCGGCAATGAGAGTTTTCAACCGGCTCGGTTCTTGTTGCCTTCTTTGTTGGTTTAAATGAATTAAGAGATCTTCGTTTAAGAAAAGCAATGAGGTAATCTCATATTCAGGCTTTTATTGGCTTAGTGGGGTCAAAATCAGGAACACGAATGCAGATATTTAATGTATATGTTGTAAAAACCCTAGGTTGCACAAGTAACACATTCAATTAAAAATATAACACAGACAAACCCCATATCTTATTGAACTCACTGGCTTACAAATTTACACAAGAGTTTTATCCGAGGGCAGGGCAGATTTTTCTAAATAATAAAGGTATTTATAAACTCAATCTTCATATTTTTCATAGCGGTGTACCGTTTTTAAGTGAAGACAGAACGATCAAAGCTCCGTTGCCAATCTTCTATAAATTCAAAATTATTGTAGCAAAATCATCGCACAAAATGCCGCACCACAGTCAAATCTTTAAACTCATAAATAGCCCGCACTCAAGAGGAGGTAAGTGTTAACGCTGGGGCCGTCTAGATAAGTAGAGGTAGAATTAGGGTTACTAAACAAACAAGTGGGCCAAATTCAATTCATGCTTAAACTCGACTTGAATAGTTCAAAATTTGTTCGAACTTGACTCGAATATTTTTTATAATGTTCAAATTCGATTCAAACTCAACTAAAGTTAAAGTATTCAATTTTGAAAGCTCGTTAATGAACTCAATTATAAAGCTCGAAACTGAATCAATTACAAAATAAAAAATATCTCACTCTACAGCTTCCAAGTGATCAATATAAATAACTACTATCTAAATAAATAAGTATATATATATATATATAAAGATTATCTTAACAAAAAACAGATAATATTTCTATCTCAAACTTTAATACAGATCATTCGATTATAAAAACGACCTAAACTTAATAAAAAAATAAAAAATAAAAGACAAAACACCCTACCTCTATCATCATTTAATATGTAATTAATAATAATATTTATTTATAATTTTAAATATATTTTAAATATATAAATAATATTATATATATTATTATATTATTTTATCAAGTCAAATTCGAAACAGAGTTACGAGTAAAATTCAAATTATAACAGAACCAAATCGAGTTGAATGCCGAATGCTCACAAGCTAACTCACTCAATTAGCCGCCCTAACCAGAATCCATTCGGTCAAGTCAATTCACATTAGTACAGAAGTATTCCTTCTAAAATTCATCAGCTTGTGACGGTGACATAAAATTTAATCCCATACAGTTAAAACCAAGAACCAACACCGAAATAACAATAACAAGGTTCTACACTCATTTAAGAAAGTCTACAGGTTAAAAATGACTCGGATTCTTCAAGTGAACAAAAAACTGAAAGTTTTCCTTTTTTTTTTCCCCGAAACCAAAGGTCTCCTTCTAATGATAGTCTTTGAATCATTGCTCTCAATCCTCTAAACAAGGAAAAAGAAGCTGCCGTGAGGATGTGAAAAGAAAAGTCGATACGAGAATAAAGATATGTTCAGAAACAAGTGGAGTAGCCAAGAGGATTGGATTGTACACAACAACAAACAAACAAACAAACAAAAAAAATCCGGCTCAAGATATCAAGCTACTGCCTGTTAAGAAAACAATTTATCAGTGAGGGAATATGGCAAACTACAACGCAATTGGAGCAACAATTGCATCCGTCGATTTATCATTTTATAGCTTTGTGCTCTCTTAGACGGTTTAATGAAACACTTCAAGAGTAAAAAAAAAAAGATCAGAGCCTACAACAATTCAAAATTGGAGTTAACATCATAAATACACTCATATAGCAACAAAGCTTTGCAGCAAGCCTATCTTAAATGGGATTATTTCACTTTGTTCTGGAAAATTATGAAATAAGGGAGCCTTAAATTCCACCTCTTTTTTATCCTACTAACAACCAAAGTTAAAAAAAAAAAAAAAAAGATAACAACTACACAATTTGCCTCTTGTAGGCTTGTACCATGTTATTGCCACATCTAAAACCAAATAGACTAGTCACCATGCCATCACAAAAATCAACATATTATTACACAACACTAATCCGAACATCTCATAAACCAAACAAAAATCCACGCAAAGATTTCTCCATGACATATTGTTGCCAAATAAAACCAAACGGGCCATTCACCATGACATTTCACAAATCAACGTAGAACGCAACATTAACCCAAACACCTTAAACACAAATTACAAATAAAAAAACGAGATTCATACACTGTGGAGAAGATAATAATTGCATGGCATTAATTCAACTAGCAAAGGGAAATTCATCACACATGCCCAGGGCCATTAAATCATGAATCGGAATTCTATCCAAACAACCATTGTTTCCAAGCAATTTTTTTTAAAAAAAGAAAGAAAAGAAAAAAAAAGAGGCATTATTACACATACCTAGCCAGATCCGACGATGATGTTGTTGATGGGGATGAAGATGAGCTTGACAAAGAACCCCACAAATCCCATCACCACAAACCCGATCGCAGTACGGAACGCCACCTTCGTAAACTCTGCGCAATTGCGCCACCACCAACCGACGCCACAAATCAGAAAAGAATGAATAATCGGAAGACAACCCAAATTCACAATCTCTTTGACAAATCCATGACCAACCAACAAGAGCAAGAACCAATAAGCCCAACCATAAGCGATCAGATTAGGATCAATTGAAACAGGGGAAAATTATATATATATAAAAAGAATATAAAAAGAAACGAGGATGAACCTTTTTGATCGGGCTTGTGGCAGCGCTTGACGAGGCGGACGCTGTCCTTGGCGAAGTCGCGGAGGGGATCCACCACCGATTCGATCGCATCCATCTTTGCCGCTCCTTCCTTCCTTCCTTCCTCCTCTGATCGATCGATGGATCCCGTGCTAGGGTTGATAATGGGGAAGAACGGTAAGACGACGACGAAGCATATACACGGCAATCGGACGGACAAAACTCTAAGGCGGACAAAAATCTTCGGACTGGGCCTTTGGTC
>JAVDBV010005963.1:3757-24602 GCA_032619315.1 Piper longum | reverse complement strand
TCCACGGCGGGAGTGAAACGCGCGGTAACGACCGACAGTTGGCCCGTTACAAATCCCATGCATTTAAGTTAATTCTTTTTTAAACATAAGCACATGAAAAACTCAAAGATAAACCTAGACCAGTTTAAATACTTTTATTTATTTTTTCACACAATTATTTTGAGTTTCAAACGGCAAGCCGCTCTGAATCGTTTTTGTGAAGAGCTGCTCATTTTGTTTTTATCGAGATTGAGTGTTTTTACGAGTTTGAATCGATTTAAAGACAATGGAGTTCGTTAAGGACCAAGATAACAAGCTATACAAACTGCAAGTCGGATCGAGCTCTAGCCTCTCCGAGCAAGTCGATGAAGGAGTCGATGGAAGTGGCCACCTTAATCTCCCTCCCTCCCCGCAAATGCAAGAAGCTGCAGAGGTTTTAAGGGAACGAGAGCATTTTATTATCTGGCAGCCTGGCAAATAGCTTTTGAATATTAAATTTTTTCTTCTTCCCCCAAACATATATTAAATTATATTAATTTTCTAAAAAAAATATGTTAGTAGATTCAACAACTATAGATATATATATATATATATATGGAAGGAAATTATAATGAGAAATCTTGAGAAATTTAAGAAGTCATTTAAAGTGTCGGGTTTAGGATATAAAAATATTATGAGAAAAAAATCCTTTATAAAGAAAAATCATTATCGTTTTAAAATATGTTTTTAATATATATATATATATATATATATCATTTTGACAAAACTATGCTATATCAAATATTATTTAATAAATGTTTTTTACAAGGAAAGTCTGATTTTTTTCACTTATTATTGTTTAGTTATATAAAAAAAAAATTCTATCTGCTGAGAAAGTTTTCCAATTATGTTTATCTTTAAAAATAATTAAGATGATGTGTATTGTCCAAATTATTAGATGAATTTTATACAAAAAAAGATAATGAACAGGTGACCCGTTGACTTCATTCTAAAATGATTAACTACTTTAAAGACTTTAGGAACTCATTTTAGTCACCACTCATCACCACTACACGTGTAAATCATGTTAGACTAATTGTATTAGATTAGCAATTTTGCAATAAAACCCGTGGACCTATTTTTATATAGGCTAGTATATCTTTCTTTTTTTTTACGGTTTCCCCCTATAATTATTGGATGCATTGCTCCTGAACGACCAGGATCAGTTATTTAAGAGCATGCAAGAGAGATATTTGTACCAACTCGTGTATTCATCATTTTCGTTTCTGGGTAGGAATCTACCTCTCTATATGTACCAACTCTTTCTGGGAAATGCCTTTTTTTTGTTACTAAGTCTTCAACTAGTTGCTAGCTAGGCATAAATGTGCTGAAGAAGAGCTCGATTTTACCCGGTTGATATTGACTTTCCTCCCTAGTCATATTATGTAAGTGACTGTTTTCTCATGTTCTTTTCCCTTGTTGATTAATGACTTGAGATTGCATTAATTCAGGTTGACCTAGCCACCTCTGACCTTAAGAATACAAATGTAAGGCTCAAGGAGACTCTCAATCAGGTAAGCAGAATTTACAGTGCATATAAAGGTGAGAAGTTTAAAATTTGAAAATAATTTGTTAAAAGTGTTTTTTCGATTTTTTTTTCATATAAAGGTAGATTTTGCATATTTGGATTGAACTTCTTAGCTTGCTCTTTGTGTTTCAAGATCATCGCTGATTAGGCACGAGCTTGATATCTTAATGACAATGTACTTGTTTTTCCCATATTTCGTTGTACTGAACCAGTGAAGCCATTGATGCATTCGCATTCCCCAGCATTCATTTAGTAATGAACTCTCCTCTTTATTTTTATCCAAGGCCTGTTGCAACTAATGCACTCTTTGCAAAAATTCTCAGATGAAACAAACGCTTTTATTTTTTTCTTCTGTTTTCTTACGGGCAAAGTTGTTTCTTCTTATTTACATATAATTTAGATGGCACCTATCTGGGGCTTAAATTTGTTGACTTGTTTTGAACATCATTATGATTTTTGAAGTTCGCCTGTTGACATTACTTAACTCTTTTAACTTTCCACAATCATTCCATCACCGACATCATATATTGTACAAGGATAGAGATATTTGTATAACTTTCCAGTCAATGAACTAACTCGCTGGCAAGTCTCAAATGCAAAAAAATTTCAATTCCTATGTTCATTTCTAAATTGCTACGAGCAAAGGTCAATTCCCTAGCATATTGTGTTATAGTATTGGCTGTCAGAATCCAGTCTGAAATGAAAATGTGATGTACTAATGTATACAAATATTTATTTTGACATAGAACAATGGGCCTCAGGTATTATTCACGCACAGAGACGCAAGAAGAGGAGATTCAGGAAGAGTTTTGGTAATCGGCTTCCAGAGCTAGAGGTAGGAAAGGAACACAAGGGAACCAATACCTTCTCATTCCATCTCTATGGCCATCATCGATCATCGGAAGACCTTTCTGCAGATTTCACAGCCCATTCAGAAACAATCGTTATTCCGTCAAGTACCGGATAGGAGTTAGACTGACCTTCAATAAAGTTTCCAGGGCATCCAAGGCATGGCCAGACGACCATGAAAGTTTACTCTCAACTTCCTTGGCAGTTACATAACCACGAAGCTGAATAAATTAAATCAAGCCTCAGACACCAAAGCATTAACATACATAGCTTACTACTAAAACTACAATATATGGGGGCTGTTTCTGCACACGTTAAACAACAAAGTCTTAAAGGAATCTAACAAAAAGGTAATTATTGAAAATTAGTTTAGAAATGGCAAACACCTGAGCCAGATCCAATATTTCATTATGGTCTTTATTTAACTCAGCAGGCACTGATCGAATAAGTTTCTTCTTCCCAACTGAGATTACGTCAAAACCACTACCCAGTACCTGACACAACCACGTATATTTGTTTGGAATGATATAAGATTCTCTCATGCTTGAAAACAAGATGCATAAAATTGACAGAACATTTTGAAAAAAAAGCAAAATAGAATTTCTTGTCAGGCTACCTTTAGTTTGCTTATGGCACATAAGCAGTCATCTTCAGTTACTGAGTCACGGGAGCTTTTTCGCCTTTGACATAGTAAATTACATAGTTCCTGCTAGTTGATCAAACCTCCATTGTGGGTCCTGGTGGCCAAGCAAATGTCAACTATTTGTACCCCTGTCTAGCAAAGGATAATTCTTCATCTCAGAAGATATTTCTTCCAAATTTATTACTTATGTGATCGACTATGTTATAGGTGCTTTCATTTTACCATACTGTTACTGATAAATGACAAACATTCAGGGAACATTTAAGAGACAACTGAGAGATCCAAGACTACTAAAGGATCCCACAAATGAACATTATTACAATATTCTTATACAAATAAACCAAATATAGAAGTTATGGCTAACAATAAAAACAAATAGCATTGACAAGTTGATAACTCATTGTTATCAGCATCATTATCGTCACTTCCAACTAGGCCAGGTTAGGAGGCAAAAATTAGAACAACCAGCAGTTTGTTAATATGTGTAATTATCAATGTAGCCCATTGTCACACTCGAAATACTAAAGAAATCTCGGAATATTAACAAAGGTGGCTGTTAGTTATTCTATGGAGGATGAAGGGTCTCAAAGTTTCTCTATAAATTGGGCTTTATTTGCCTCATTCTATAGACAAGACAAGCAGAAGAAAATATAAGTAAAAGAAGATAGAGAGAGATATAGAGATAAAAGAAGAGGGAAATAATTCACAAGTTTAATCTTATGGAGTATTGAGAGAGTGAAATCTTGTAATCTCAATAGTATAAGGTGTGTGAATTATCTTTTTGTACATCTTTATATGTTTGATGACTGTAATCATTGGTTGAAGTAGTGAATTATTCATTGTTGCCCCGTGGTTTTTGACTCTCAATTGAATGAGGGTTTTCCATGTTAAATCTCTGCTATTTTGTGGTTTTGTTCTATTCTATTTCTCAGGTACAATTTTCTTATATCTTGTGTTTACTATTGTTGATCTCCAATTTTGGGGATTTTTCTCAATAATTGGCGCCAAAGGGTTGATGGAGGCATTAGCTGGTGTTTATAAGAAGTCATCAGCCTCTAATAGGTTATTTTTGTTGAGGAAGCTTGTCTTTTTAAGGATGCCTGAAGATAGATCTATTGCTAATTATTTGAATAATTTCAATAAAATTTGGGCACAACTTGAATTCGTGGAGTTGACATTTAGTGAAGATATTAAATCTTTAATGTTCATGTGTTCTTTGTCGGAGAATTGGGATACGGTAAGTACATCTATAAGTAATGCATCAAAAGAAAAACTAAAGTTTGATGAAATGCTAGGTGCAATCTTGAATCAGGATATGATGAAGAGAAGCATGATAAATAGCACACTGTCCATCTCGGGCACAGCTTTGTCGGTGGACAAAAGCAAGGGCAAAGAAAGGGGAAGAAGTCAAAGTAGAGGTCCTAAGAACCGAGGGCGCTCTAAATCAAAGGTAAAATTTAAAGGTAAGCCTACTTGTTGGTTTTGTGACAAGGAAAGACATGTAAAGAATGATTGTCCCGAGCGAGTCAAGAATGTAGCTAATGTTGTTGATGGTCATGAAGAGAAATTATGTTTATCTGCTCATGTTGATTACAATATAGATACATGGTATATTGATTCAGGCGCTTCATTTCATTGTACTTCTCACAAAGAATGGTTTTGTGGTTTTGTCAAAAGTGATTGTGGATATGTAACAATTGGCAATGGTCAGAAATGCAAAATTGAAGGTAAGGGAGTAATTCCTTTGAAGATGCATGGTGAAGGTAAACTTATTCTCAAGGAAGTCGGGTATATACCTGAATTAAAGAAGAATCTTATATCTGTTAACAAGCTCGACCAAGAGGGCTATAGGATCACATTCGAAAATAATCAATGGAAGATCTGCAAGGGAGCATTGGTGGTGATCAAGGGGAAGGCGGTGGGCACACTTTACCCATTGTCTACCAAGATATATCAGTTTGTTTCTTTGGCCGCTGAGATGAATGACATAATAACGTTATGACATAGAAGGCTTGGTCACTTGAGCGAAAGTGGGATGAGGATCTTACATTCCAAGAAGATTTTGACAGGTATAATTGATTTCTAACTTTAGTTTTTGTGAAGACCATGTTTTTTGTAAACAGAAACAAGGTCAGCTTTATAAAGGGTGGGCGAGAGATAAAATCCAAAAGGTTGGAGTTGGTTCCTACGGATGTTTGGGGGCCAACCCATGGTAAATCTTTTGGAGGTAATTTTTATTTTGTTACTTTCATTGATGATTTTAGTAGGAAGACATAGATCTACACTATTAAAAGAAAATCAGATGTCTTTAGTATTTTCAAGATATGGAAAGCCCGAGTTGAGAATGAAACAGGTTTGAGATTGAAATGTCTTCTGTCGGATAATGGCTGAGAATATTGCACTAAGGAGTTTGACTCTTACTGTGAAAAGCAAGGGATTAGAAGGATCAAGACATTGCCAAGGACACCACAACAGAATGGGGTGGCAGAGAGAATGAACAGGACCATCCTAGAGCGAGTAAGAAGCATGAGGGTTCATGTTGGGCTCCCTTTGCATCTTTAAGGTGCTACTGTGGATATAGTTGTCTATCTAATCAACCAAAGTCCATCAAGCATCTTAGATGGGAAAATACTGGAAGAGGTATGGTTTGGTAAGAAAGTTGACTAGTCTTTTATTAAAGTCTTTGGTTATATTGCATATGCACATATTGACAGGGAATCAAGAAAGAAGCTTGATTCAAAGTCTCTCAAGTATGTATTTCTTGGATATGGAGATGATGAAAATGGTTATAGGATGTGAGATTTCGAGAACAACAAGGTGTTTCGAAGTCGGGATGTAATATTCAATGAAGAGTGTATGTACAAAGACATGAAAGAAGAAAAACATGAGGAATTAGAAGAAAAAGAATATATGGAACTTGATGAGACAGATGAAGAGATGCCAAGAGCTGAAAGTCAAGGATTTGTTCTAAGTGATGAGGAACAATTATCTTCTAATAAGATCGAATAAGAAGATGAGTCACAGGCTAATCAACCAAATGATGATGAATTAGATACTGAATATTTTGATGCACATATTGAAATTGATGACTCAGAGCCACCACAAGAGATAGTTTTTACTCCTAAACCGAGGAGCACAAGGGTTAGAAAGCCTACTCAGAAATTAAATTTAATTGTGCAACATGTTTTGTATACTGATGCTGGAGAATATGAAGCCATGAGTGACAAAACTCATCTTAAGTGGGAGTTAGCCATGAAGGATGAGATGTCATCGTTAGAGAGAATCATACATGGGAATTGGAGTTAGCCAAGAGTTTTTCCATGAAGGACTTAGGTGAAGCAAAAAAACTTTTTGGGATGCAAATTACCCGAGACAAGAAGAACAAGAAGTTGTGGTTATCTCAAGAAGGGTATGTGAAGAAAGTTCTCGAGAAATTCAATATAAATGAATCCAAGCCGGTAACTACTACTTTGGGTAGTTTCCAATTGTCTAAAGAACAAGGTGCTAAGAGTGAGAAGGATAAAGCTCACATGAAAAAGGTGCCTTATGCTTCAGCTATTGGAAGTCTTATGTATGTTATGGTGAGTAAAAGACCAGATATTGCACATGCAGTGGGAGCAGTGAGCAGATTCATGATGAACCCAAGAAAAGAACACTGTGAGGCAGTGAAATGGATTTTCAGATACTTGAAAGAAACTTCTAATTACTGTTTGTGTTTTGGGGGTGATATTATTGATGTGCAAGGTTATATGGACTCGGACCATGCTGGAAATAGAGACAATAGTAGGAGTACATCCGGATACATCTTTACAGTTGGTGGAATCGCAGTGAGTTGGGTTTCAAAATTTTAAAAAATAGTTGCTCTATCTTCAACTGAGGCTGAATATGTGGCTGATACAGAAGCTAGCAAGGAGTATATTTGGATTAAAACTTTAATGAATGAGTTAGGTTTTAATGGGGTTGATTGCAGATTGTACACTGATAGTCAAGGTGCAATCCATTTACCCAAAAACTCAGCATTTCATTATAGGACCAAGCATATTTAGTTGAGGTATCGTTTTATCAGATCTTTGTTAGAATAACGTAAACTGAAGTTGGGGAAGATAGATGGCAAAAAGAATCCGGCGAACGTGTTGACCAAACCAGTGGAGGGACAAAAGTTGAGCTTTTGCTCAACTTTGGTGAACTTGCACTAACATGCAGGTGGACTTATACAACAAACAAGTGGAAGAAGAATCGGAATGGTGTGTTCCAATCGAACTCCAAGTGGGAGATTGTTAATATGTGTAATTATATTAATGATATGTAGCCCATTGTCACACTCGGAATATTAACAGAGGTGGCTGTTAGTTATTCTATAGAGGATAAAGGGTCTCAAAGTTTCTCTATAAATTGGGCTTTATTTGTCTCATTCCATAGACAAGACAAACAGAATAAAATATAAGTAAAAGAAGATAGAGAGAGATATAGAGATAAAAGAAGAGAGAAATAATACACAAGTTTAATCTTATATGGAGTATTGAGAGAGAGTGAAATTTTGTAATCTCAATAGTATAAGGTGTGTGAATTATCTTCTTGTACATCTTTATATGTTTGATGATTGTAATCATTAGTTGAAGTAATAAATTATTCGTTGTTGCCCCGTGATTTTTTACCCTCGATTGAATGAGGGTTTTCCACGTTAAATCTCTGCTCTTTTGTGGTTTTGTTCTATTCTATTTCTCAGGTACAATTTTCTCATATCTTGTGTTCGCTATTGTTGATCTCTAATTTTGGGGATTTTTCTCAACACAGTCCACCCTAATTTACAAAATTCTCCTGTGTAAGCACAAACATAAGGAACAGTTTTTGCTTCCCTATCATCGCCTATCAGCATAACAGTTACACTCTGCCTTCTTTTTTGCTTCTAACATAGACTCATATACCTCAGGTTATGAAAGGCATAGCTGCTTCTAACATAGACTCATAGTGCAAACGCACAAGAGTGGCTGGCATGATAGAGACAGAGTAGTAATCACAAACTGTAGCATATGTATGTAAATATGTGATTTAAGGGAAAGTCGATTAAACTGACCTAGCTCACAATATAAGTCACCAATTCCTTGGAGCTCAGCCCAAAAACCCTTGTTTGATGCTTAGGTATCCACCCCAACCTTTGTGCACATCTCATGAAACTGTGATCTAAAAGCAGGGTTCATACGGATGTCATTCTGCTCTGCAAGTATGACAAAAGACATCAGGCTGATGTACAAGAGTAAAGGAAGAGCATTTGCTAGCATTGATCACCCTTTCATACCTAGCTAAATCATCTACAAAAATAATGCAATCCCTTCCATGTTACACAATTAGCAATCAATGTGCCAATCCTATGCTACATCTAGTTATCAAAAACGAAAAACAAAGGCAAATGAGTAAACATGCACATATTGGGAAACTTGGCTTAAATTTACAGGTGCACTCTTGCATGGCACATGACTAAAAAAAACACAAGAAGTTTGACAAGCATTACAGCTTTTCATGGCCATTAAAGGCTCAATTGATAATTAAACTCTACATTGATCAACTAAAAATTCAGAAATAGCTAAATCTTACTTCTGACAGAGACTTAATTTTTTTACCAAAAACTAAATCATACAGCAAGTCAAACTAAACGCCCAGATGTTATTATCTAAATCTAACCAACTATTGTTTCAACCAAATCAAACAGATAGGGGGGGAGGGGAAGTCGAACTTTGTGCTTGCGAGCGAAATCTTCCAACTGAGACCGGAAATTGGATAGCTACTCCTTCATCAAATCCGTCTTGATCTTATTAACATTTTTACCCGGCAGCCGGCATTGATCCTACACAACATCAATGCCCAAAAAAAATTCATAAAAAAACCATAAAAATAAATCCAAAATTAACAAGAACTTGGTCGCAATACCCGAGCAGCTGCAGCTGTCTGCAGTCCACCAATCCCAGGCCGCCTCCGAACCAAGAACAAGATGTAATTTTTCTGACGAGAGCGTTCCCACCGCGTACATTGGGGGAAAATTTGAAGCGACTCCGGTCTCCGTCTCCGGCCCGGCGACACCCGACAGTGGTGGAGCGCAGAGAAGAGACTAGTAATGGGAAAGACGAGGCGAGAGAGACGGCGTTAGAGGTGGACGATTCCAAACGAATCGGCCGGTTTTGAATTGGGCGAGTCGAGAAGAATGGGGAGATTCTTGGGTCCGATTTTTATAAATATCAATTTGACTAATTCTTTTAATTGGGAAGGCCGAATCCTAATTAAATCGGTCGATTCGGTATTGAATCCGGTAATTTATGCAACTTAGATAGGCAGAATTATAGTAGATCTAATGATTTTTCTTTTTCGAGCTCATCGAGTCAAATGAGTTAGAACTCTCTAATACTGTAATAATAATACAAATTAAGGACAAATAGGAGTTGAATAGTAAACCGTGATCTTTTTACTAGTAAATTATAAAATTTAATCGGAAAAAAATTAAGGTTCAACTCACAAGTTTGAACATTAATAAGATCTACTCATGCTTGGCCGGAGCAAAACTCATCTCCATTTGATAACACTTGAAAGTCCTTACAAGAAGATTTCGCCAAGTCTTATTATAAATTGATTGAAAGAAAAAAGTCGAGAGTCTTGCCATAAAAATTAACAAGCCCTCATACAAGAATGAAAATCCAAATTTAAAGGTCAAATGACTTCAATTTTGGCCCTCAACATTTGCTTTGAGGCCACAATATTTTTTAATTTTTTTCAAAAGCAGCTTAAAAGCAAAATCTAAGTTATAGCCCGTGTTAAGTTTTTCATATAAGAAATTATTATTTTTAAGTTAATTTTTTATTAAAAGGGACAAATGACACATAATTAAAGTATGTTGGGCACAACAGGAGGGTGGCCAAATGTTTCTGGGTCGCGACCTGCAACTTTGACCGCTAATAAAATGTAAAATTTATATCTCATCTTGTTATTATGAATTGACGTAAGGTATAGAAAAAGGTTAATGTCCGGTACATACATCTGCATTCCAAGGTCAAAAGGAAAAACCTGATTAGGTCACTAATAAGGTGATTACCATGAAAACGCGAATAAACTATTCGGTATTCACACTCGGTCACTGATGAAACAGACCGGAGTTTCCATTTCTTCTTTCTCAGAACCAAACGAGCACGCAAATGCTTCTTTTTAAAGACTTATTGGAAGATGCGTCGTGCGAGTAGAGAGAGAGGGGATAATGTGCTGTGCACGGTGCACGAATCACATCTTTACAAAACAAGGTAGGAAACAGATCAGTGATTTGCGCACAAATAAACAACGCGTTACAAAAAGTCAATGTGATGTTGGAGATTAGGCCATTGAATAGGATCACGGTGCTGTCAAATGCGTGGCGTCGCAATCTACGATACATCAAACGCAGGCCACACAAACACCGAGAACATGCAACCTATATATAAGATATATACACCTCCCAATAATTTGGATCTCTTCCATTCATCTTCTTCATATTACAACTTACCAGTTCTTGATGATCGAAATAGGCATCTATCATCTGCTACGAATCTGATTCCCTTCCATAGAGTATATCCGGGAACAGGATTCCATTCCATATTATACTGCACATATATTTTCCTTTTCTCATATCTTCATATATCCTTCATATACTTCATCTTCAAACCTCTTATGTTAACAACAGAAGCAGCCAAAGTAGCGACAGTTATAGACAAAAGGAGAAGAGGTGAAGCAAAATAAGGCGGGAGTAGCGGGAGAGCATGGCCATGGAGGCGTTATCTGCAATAAAACCGTCGATCTTTCCCCACCATTGACCCCTCGATAAGCCACCCCACTTCGTCCCCAAGCTCTCGTCTTATCGCCATCTTGTCCTCACGATCTGGGTCAGTGGCAAAGCCACCGAAACGCTTTTCACCTTTGTTGTGTGCTTCCCGAGCTCTTGGAGTGGTAGGGACGAGCAAGGGGCGCCATGGACCACGCCGCGGATGCTCACCGGACGGACCTGATGACCATCACCAGGTTCGTGCTCAACGAGCAGTCCAAGCATGCCGATTCACGGGGCGACTTCACCATCCTCCTCAACCATATCGTTCTCGGTTGCAAGTTCGTCTGCTCTGCCGTCAACAAGGTCAGTTCGTCAGGTTCCCGGCTCTGTTCATGCCTTGGTGACATCTAAGTATGTTTTGCAGCGTTTGGTTCACTTTTGATGATTTGGAATGAATTTGGTCTTTTCTTAAATGGTTTGAGTTGTGATCTGAGTGGTCTAGCTGATGTTTATATCGGGTTATGTGTTTGGAGACTACTTTGGATTGGAGAGATTGGTTTGGCATTGATTTCTCTGTTTTATGATGCTACGTTTCCTGTTTTTTTATCTTCTGATTTTCTGATCAATTTGATGGAGAGGATGGAGGAAGCATTTTTTTCCCTGTTTGATCATTGACGCAATCGGAGAGGATGGAGGAAGCTTTTTTTTTCCCATTTTTTGATTGATGTTCTGTAGTTTGTTGTTGACAATTTGATTGGTCATCCATCATAGTTTCGTTTTCCCGGATTTCTGCTTGAAGTTTATTGGTTGTAGTGTTTAAAGTGTGGATTAGGTAGATGAAACTTTGAAATGTATTGGGTTGTAATCGATTTATCAACTGTAGACTTTTGTGATTGTCGCTTCTGTTTCCATTGGCATGGTCTTTTTATTTTTAGCTATGTCGTTGATGATGTCTATACACAACATGCTTGACGACAACTTGAATGACTGTCTATTGCTACCTTCGGCAGGCAGGCTTGGCCAAACTCATTGGCCTCGCCGGAGAGACAAATGTTCAGGCAAGTTTATGGGTTTTGTAATTGCAAATTTGTTCTTGACAACAGCTTGTGTTTGTATATCTGATTTTTATACACATGTTGGATGTAGGGTGAAGAGCAAAAGAAACTAGATGTGCTCTCCAACGAAGTTTTTGTCAAGGCCTTAATCAGCAGCGGCCGAACAGTGAGTTCGTTAAAATTGACATGTCTTGTGCTCACTGTAGCTGATTCTTGTTCTTGCGTAAATCTGATTACCGCCTTATTATTGGCAGAATATTCTTATCTCAGAAGAAGATGAAGAGGCACATTTTGTGGAACCAGCAAAGAGAGGAAAGTATGTTCTTTATGCCGTGCAGTCCATTGTTACATGCTATTGCTAATCCATGTTTAGCTGTCACACAATAACTTTACCCTACTGCGGGCACAGATATTGCGTGGTTTTTGATCCATTGGATGGTTCTTCAAACATAGACTGTGGTGTTTCCATTGGAACTGTATGTTCATAATTCCTTCTCCTTTTTTTTACATGCAACTTTGGATTTACTTCTGTTTTAATTTTTTGCTCTTTTAGATATTTGGAATCTATATGTTGAAAGATGCTAATGAGCCAAAATTGGAAGATGTTTTGCAACCCGGAAGCAATATGCTAGCTGCTGGCTATTGCATGTATGGAAGTTCTTGCATGGTAAAATGGTTTTCTCGATCGTTCAAACAGTGAATCATATGCAACACTCATTACAACCTGCGTTGCTCCTTGTTATTTTTTTTTTTTCGCTGAAATCTGTGAAATTTTCAGTTTGTGCTGAGCACTGGAACTGGGGTGAATGGCTTTACACTTGACCCATCCCTTGGTGAATTTATCCTCACACATCCAGATATTAAGGTCTGCATTCCATTTAATGGTTGCAATGGCTTCTCGCCTTGTGCATAATGTGTTTTTCTTTTTTTTGTTTGAAACAGATTCCTAAAAAGGGCAAAATTTATTCTGTTAATGAGGGAAATGCCAAGAACTGGGATGAGCCAACAACAAAGTGAGTTAAATTCTCAAAGTATGTCTCTTCCCACTGCTTCCTTGCTTTATTAGATGCTTATATTTTTCCAGCAAGCAGGTATGTAGAGAGATGCAAGTTTCCTAAAGATGGGTCGTCTCCGAAGTCTTTGAGATACGTTGGAAGGTACCTATATGTGGTTTATTAATAAGATTTTCGTTGATTGGTAGGCATTTTTTGTTATGAATTGCGTGCTTAGTGCGACATTCGGTGCAGTATGGTTGCTGATGTGCATCGCACTCTGCTTTACGGAGGCATATTTTTGTACCCTGGAGACAAAAAAAGCCCCAATGGAAAACTGCGGTAGGTTCTATTTCAATGTTTAGCCCTGAGATAGAAAATTACAGTAACATTTTGACATTTTTTTATTTCAGTGTTCTTTATGAGGTGTTCCCCATGTCATTCTTGATGGAACAAGCAGGAGGACAGTCTTTCACAGGGAAAGAAAGGGTATGTATGACAAATGCTTGAATCACTGAACCAAAAACAATATCATCCAACAACAGGAAGAACATAGCATCTGGTGACCTGTTGTTTGTACAGTTATTTGAGTTCTGGGTTTTCACTGGCGATGCATGGTACTGACTTTTATCAGTCACTTGCAGTGCCTTGACTTGGTTCCCACGAAGATCCATCAGCGTTCTCCCATATTCCTGGGCAGCTATGATGATGTGGAAGAAATCAAAGCTCTCTATGCTGTTGCTGGTTGATTATCATTACTTGAAAGATTCATATGCCAATCTTACTTTTATTCAATTTGTTTTATAGCACTGGCGTGCATGCTAATTTCAAAAGTGCTGTTTCTCTCTGCGTTGAGAGTGTCAAAATATGTAATCTTGTGATGTTCAAAGCTTAATATATATGTTGCAATATATATAATAATTAATTTATATTTACGGTACTGACATGTATATTGTATATTCTGTCCTTTGTTTTAAATGGACTGCACTCATTGCATTACAAAAATGAATACGAAATAAATGTTTTTTTTTCTTTTTCTTTTAAAAAATGGTTGGCATAGCACAATAATTTAACATAATAATACGAAAATGATCTATGGGAAACTAATACTGGGAAACTAACTGGGAGGGTCTCAAGAAGGAGGCACGTAGATGTATGGACTTTTCAATTCATTAATTCATCAATCAATTAGAGGTTAAAACAACATTCTAATGTACTCTATCAACGATAAGCCAGCTTCTCGGTCAAGGCACGTTCCATGTTCTTAACAGAGAAGAACAGCCAGAGACGAATAATTGCATTTTTACAAACAATGGAAGCCATTTACACCAGGAATAACTTATAATAAAGGGGTTGGTGGATTAATGGCCATTAGACCCTATTCTATTTGACCCATTTTATAAGCAATTTTCAGATAAACCGTGTTTCTGGACATTAAATTTGACCACAAACAATGGCAAATTTGTTGCATTGCATATTTTAAAATACTTATTTACATGATTTATACCACCCATACATAAAAATTGAAGTAATGTCACCAAACAACAAACCATATTTTTTAAGATATGAAAAATTGTATAGATAATAATAACACACAAACTTAAAACTCCCCGATTAGAGATTCTTTAAACCTTGTTTTAACTATATACTCATGTGGGTAAAAGTAGGTACTGCCATTCATCAGAGTTAATGATTCATAGTTTGTTCCCATTATTCAACGCAATAGTCATAACAATTTAAAGACTCATAATTATTTAAGTAGATGTAAAAAAATTCACAATATCCATACAATTTTTTTCCTTTTATCTTCATTATCAATTAGCCGGTTGGATAAACGCCCATGACTCTCACTTGATGAAGACACAAATTTTTTCAGTTAGTTTTATATTTAAAACTCTATTCTATGAATATAATATTCTTAATTTTTTTGGGGAAAAATCAGAAATAACAAATTTTCAAATTTATCTTTTAAAAATGAACAAAAATTTAAAATTATATTAGATATACTCATATCTCCAATTTTCATTTCACTAGAACTAATTCATATATTTTAATTATATTCAACTCATAATTTTTATTTTATTGGCATGAATACTCTTAATTTAACGTCAAAGATTTTTAAATATATATATTTTTATATTCTAACATGAATGATATTCTATTTTTTTTAAAAAAAAAATTCAAAATTAAAATATATTTGATAAAACAGAAATTTTAATTTCTAATATACTATGATAATTTTAAATTCAAATTTCAAACGCCCAAAATTTATATGTTTTATTTTATTTTTCTTTTCTAAATTTTAATGGTCCAAAAGCTAAAATAAAAATAAAAATGGTACATTTAGTTTTTTACTTCGTCAATAATATAATTTTAGAACCGATTCATCATACTTTTATAAATATCTTGATTTTATATATGAAGTTAATAAATATTATAACTTTTCTTTATTATTTGATTTATCTTAATAAAAATGAGTTTTTAGGGGTATTTATGTTAATGACGAGAATTAGTCGTGGTTGATACGAAAGCTTTTTGAGCGAATAATAATTTGAAACTCCGTTTTTTTTTCAATATTTTTTTAATTATAGTTTGAAAAAAAACAAGGCTGGGACCCACAGCATACCCTGCATGTGGGCCCAGGAGAGACCCAAAACTAGACGAAGGCGCACTGTCTCGTCTTTTATCTTCGTCCTTCCTCCTTCCTTCTTCCTTCCTTGTTTTCAGATCTGAAGACGAGAAGAAGAACGAAACGAAGGAGAAGCGATGAGCGACGGCGACGACATGGATGAGGACGAGCTCCTCCAGATTGCCCTCCGCGAGCAGGCCGAGCGCGACGTCAACTACCGCCGCCCGCCGTCCGCCTCCTCCAAGCCCGTCCTCAACCACGTCCAGCTCCCGCCTCTCCGCTCCAAGGGCCGTCCCCATCAACAGAGGCGCCACGGCACGGATCCTCAACCTGCCCCTACGCCGGCGCCGGCGCCGGCGCCGGCGAAGGGGAAGAAGCAGGGGTCGGGGCGCAGATCGGCGGCGGAGGAAGACGACGACTCCGAGGTGGAGATGCTCAGCATCTCTTCTGGCGACGAGGACTCGCCGGCCAAGGATCGCGGGTTTGTCGGCGGGGCGGGCCGGGGCCGCGCGGGGCCCAGGCGCGGCGGGAGGGACGAGGCCGGTGATCGCGGGTGGGATGGTGACGAGCCCGACTCCTGGAAGCGGGTCGACGAGGCCGAGGTGGGGATGCTCTCATCCTTTCTTCTCTTTGTTTTTTTCTTTTAGGTTGCTTTTGTCCTCTGCTCTCAATAATCAATATCTCTGTGTGAACTATACCATTGTAAAAAAAAAATTAATGCTTGCTTTTCGTGGTTCCTCCCTTATAGCAAAAGGCATTGTGCTGCATTTGTACCAGCTTAAGTTTGATGATTCTGTTGCCTGTGGTCAGTTAGATTTCAAAAAAATGTTATTCATTCTGTTATAACAGATAATGTAGAATGTACTACCCGAGTCCTTTTCTAATTCAATGTATATGGATGCATGATAGTTAGTAAATCAAGTCGTTGGTACTCCCACTAGAGAGGAGCATTAACTTTTTTCCTTTTTTTTTAGTATTGAAAGTACCGAGGATTAGTGAGTTGGAATTGGACATGCGCAAGTTCCAACAAGGAATGTTTAATGAATGGGCTGTTGCATGATTAGTATTCATTTTTAGGCTAGAATGAACCTGAAAGATCCCTTGGCTTTTGTTTCTGGGTATTTTGCGTCTCCTAAGGCGACTGATTATTTTATCTATAAATTATACTAATTGTGCACCATGGAAAAAATCTGCGAAGGTCTTAGACTCTATGTTTAATTGAACTGTTTAAAGAGCTATTGATTAACTTGTTTTGCGCCACGCAGCTTGGGCGACTTGTTCGTGAAATGAGAGAGACGAAAGCTGTGCCTGTGCCCCAAACTTTTGAGCGGAAAGGGTCAACAGTTGGTCGAAAAGGACTTACACATATTCAATCTCTAGCAAGGGGAATGGAATTTGTTGATCCACTAGGCTTAGGGTAAATCTAGAACTTTACTACGCATGTAGCTGTGATATAAGAGTTAAATTAGAATATTTTATTAGTTGTGTTATATATATGCAAGTTCCTCCAGATGCTCTCCATTAATTATTGCATTGTAAGAGCTGCCTCTGTGGGAGGTCACTCCTGGTTTACATTTTACACTTGCATTGAAGTAATTTGGACAGTTCGATGATGTATGAAACATTTATTTGGGGCAACTCTTCTGGCTTAAATGACATCCAAAAGTCACAGGAAATTCAGAGCTTGTCGTGGTGTGAATTCTCTTTGTTTAAATTTTGAATATTGACCCATTATTGACCTTCCATGTTGTGCATAAATTTGCGATGGAATGCCTGCCGATGTTTATAGTTTGTATAAAGGCTCATTCATGATAATTTACACAGATGCGTGGAACAAATGGGAGGACGGAATGTTAATGGTGCCTAGTACACCTATTCTCTGTCTGATGAACTTGACCAATAAAATTGTATTGTCCTGCCTGGTCAGGACGGGGAGACAATTTAAATTCATTTAATTGTATATTTTCCATATTTGTTTTTCTGTTGCTCACAATTTTTTAGTTGTGAGAATAATTAGTTTTAGATGGGTGACTGATAATTTATTTTTGGGTAATCGAATGCTTGCTATTAAGATTTAGTTGGTGTGACGTTGTAGTAAATAAATCAATTGGATCATCTGCATTTTTTCTTTTTGTATAACTTCTTATTTTACGCTAGTTATTTTTGTTCTATTGGTAGGGTATTAGATAGCAGGACATTGACTTTGATCACGGATGCTTCTGAAAGCTCTCCAACTATTTCAAAAGATAAGCCTGATGCTGTAGATCAAATCTCTCGAGGTTCTTAGCATTCACGAATTGCATATGCTTCTTAGTTTTGCTTATGATTTAACTACTTTCATTCAGTAACCCTTTTTCTTTATTACCAGACAAGATGAATTTCTTCTCTGAGAAGTTTGACCCAAAGATCTTCCTTTCGCGGGTTCACAATAATACAAGCGCAACAGATTTAGAGTCTGGTGCACTTGCTCTTAAAACAGATTTGAAAGGGAGGACACAACAGAAAAAGCAGTTGGTCAAAGAAAATTTTGATTGTTTCATCTCTTGCAAGACTACGATTGATGGTAACACAATATTGTTAAATTTACTTAATACTCCTTTAACTTTTTTCATCTCTTTTTCCATGATAAAGAAAGTATTCTGCACACATGGTTCATTCTTATGTAGTGTGTGTTCATTTAAAAATTAATTTTACTGTACAGAAAATTTTTAATATATTGGACTAAAATATTAAGATTTTTTGGGTAAGAAAATGTGTGTTGTCGATTGTAAACTGTTGAATTAAATGGTTAGCGCTCATCTATAACTTCTAAGAGTAAAACTGAGCTCATTGTCTCGTTTATTGGTTAGAATATGGTGGCTATGGTTATTTTTTAGAGGATAAGCTAAAATTTTGAGTAGAATGCTCCGATGAGAAGTTTAATCTAATACAAAAGTGAACCACTGACACATTTATGATATTGGATTACATTATGAGTGAACTGTTCAATTACTTCACCATATTCTGATTACATAAGTGATGATATTGTATTATGGTCTTGAGAATTCTCCTGACTGTTATATAGATATGGGAAGAAGCATGATGTTGGTCATGGTTAACTTATTGAAATTTATTTCTTGTTGTGAGATGTGATAGGGATAATGTTTAATGAACACTGTAGGGGCCTTCAATGGAAAAGGTTTTGGACAACATATTCAAAGGAAGTGAGAAAAACTGAAACATAGTTGCTGCAGATGAATGGGAGAAGATTATCATGCAAAGAAGAGGAAGAAAGAGTTAGATAATTTCTATTTATGTGATTAACCATCTTAAAAAGTCTTCATACTACTGGAAGAAATCATTCTCATACTTAAGCAAGAAAGGTTTAAGAAAGACTGAACACTTCCTAATTTAACTAGAATTTCAACTAATCGAAGTTTTATATTAAATAAAAGTCATGGATTATTAAGTTTTATTTTAAGTCTAACTTGTTGAGAAGATAAAATTCAAATGTCAGAAGGCATATTCTTCAAATAAACTTCTCAAGTAGAATGTTGGATCAGTTATGCTCAAAAGGTTATTATTGAACTCAAACATCGACATTGTGGAAATTTCATTTTGTTTATACTTGCACTTTCTAACGTTTATTGGGTGATGGCTGGGGGAGTTCTTATTTTATATTCCATGTATAGGGTACCGAAATCTGTTGCTGCACTGGAAATTAAATGACAATATGATCCTTAAGTAAATTTATATTAATGTTTTCTGTCTGTATTTTGATCCAATCAGTTGTTCCTTATGCTTACCTTTTGATAATTGGCTTTGTATCCTGTTTCATTTGGTTCACACATAAACATATTTGCAGATATCGAGTCAAAACTAAAACGGATAGAGGAAGACCCTGAGGGTGTAGGAACCACTCATCTATTCAATAGCATTCAAAATGTGGCGACTACAGCAACTCATGCCTTAGAACCCCTATTTGAGAGGCAGGTATGTAAATACTTATAACGTGAATTACAAGAATAAGTGAGCATTTATATTTACACAATGGCTAATTCAAATCTCCTATAAACCTACTGTTGAGAAATAATTGGAATAGTCTGTGAATTCAGGCTCAAGCAGAAAAGATAAGATCTGTACAAGGAATGCTTCAGAGGTTTAGAACACTTTTTAATTTGCCCAGCACAATTCGTGGAAGCATCAGTAAGGGTGAATATGATCTCGCTGTTAGAGAATACAGGAAAGCAAAGTCAATCGAGTTACCATCTCATGTATGTACATACTTCCTCCCTTCATATTAAGATAAATATTCATCTAACCTTGGTTTTAAAACCAAGGTATTGCTTGCTAAATGACATTTCTTTTAGATAATTTGATAATTTAGAATGTTTTACGATTTGTTAGAGAGTATTCATTCAACGACTGTTAAATTTGTGTAAGGCTTGCATGGCAACTAAAACGTAACATACCAAGCTCCATACTGCTATTATAGTATGAGAAGGTTTTAAGCTCGTAGTATTTTTTTTCCCCAAATTCTTCATCTATTAGCTATACGAAATTGATCTTTGCTATGCCAATCTGTCAAGACAAGCTGCCTTGGTTGTCTAGGGCTTCATAACTTCATTCTATACTGGCTGTTGGCAACTTACCTTCTTTAAATTCTGATGAATAATATGTCTTTAGGCTAATTTGTCCTCCTTTGAAACACTTTTTAAGCTAGTTACTTGTCCCTTTCTCAGTGAAATGTTTATTAGCTGTCTTATAAAAAACTGAGATGTGTTTTTTTCAAGTTTTATTCGTATGAAAATTTGAAATTTAGCTTATATATGGTAGACTTTGATTCTCAGATAGTATTGTGTGCGCCTATTGTTATTTTCAGGTCGGTATTCTCAAGCGCGTGCTAGAGGAGGTGGAAAAAGTTATGGAGGAGTTTAAGGGCATGCTTTACAAATTGATGGAAGACCCACACATAGAACTTGGAGAAGTATGAAAGTTCTCTCTTTCTTCTGTTCAAATATAATATTTCTGCAATAACTAAATATCTACAAACCATTTGTGAACCTTTTTTTACACATAGGTTGCAATTTCATGAACCTAAATGTGGTTTTCGTTTAATATGCTTGTGGATTAAATAGTTTGTTACACAAACATTTAGTCTAATTTCAGGGAAGCACAAGAGTTATGACAAGAAAGAGTTTTGGGCTTTTGTAATACCATTGATAGTGTATAGATAATCTTTGCAGATTTTGGCTTGAACAGGACAGAAATACTGAACAGGGGTAGTATTCATCGACCATAATAACTGCTACATTAGTAATTTATATGTAAAGGCATGCCAATGTGTGTGTGGTTCGGGGGGGGGGGGGGGGGGG
>JAVDBV010005952.1:6638-16905 GCA_032619315.1 Piper longum | reverse complement strand
CGCCGGCCCACCTCTCACAACCCCCCACTCACCCACGACGCCACAGTAGCCGATCGCCACATCCACTGTCCGTCCTGCCCGGCTTCAGCGATCTAGATTTTTTTAAAATTCCACTTTTACTCATGCTTAATAAATTTATTAATTACCATTCTTCGGGAATTTTTTCATTTACTTATAAAACCGATTTTTGTCGATTTAAATTGGTCGTGAATCGGTCGGAATCGGCAAATTTTGGGTCTAATTTTAGGTATAGGCGATTCACTATCATTTTTGAATCAAACATGAACTGAGCCAATTTAAATCAGCCAATTTTGCAACTATGATTTGCATATGCAGCTATGCAGATGCACGCGATGATCCTCTACAATGTTACAACCATGGCAACTAGTTGTCTATGAGTACTCTGGTATTTTCCAAACTCAACACCAAGAGTCAAAAGTGACGGTTCCAAAAGATTGATTCTCTTTTTTTGAGACATTTATTTGGAGTAGAGAGTGAATATTGTTTATTATGCATTTGAGAGAGAAATTTTGTTATATACGGGAGGGAGAGAAAGTTTTTAAGGTTAGAATGCCTTTAAAAATTTTTTACCACAGGGAGGGATTTGGCTCACTTAAGAAACATAATGGGTTGGGTTTGGATTAAGAATGATTTAACAATATACAGGGCTAGTGAAGGGAAAGATATCTTTTACAAACAAACCCCCGTATGAGATGATAGGAATGAACGGTCTTTTCTGCAATCTCGTTCCAGTGGTTCCCGCCACCACTGCCACCTTGTCATTGCCACGCCGCCGCCATTACTACTACCGACGAGTTGTCCCAGCCCTTCCTCCTTGTCCCCACCCACCTCTCTTCCCTCATCTAGCCCTTGGGCTGCAAGTAGTTGGCCCATTTACTATTTTATCGATCATTTTAAATTAAATTGAAATAAAATAATTAATACTATTTTTTAATCTATTAAAAAATGGTAAAATTAATTGCACCAATTTTATCTATAAATGGTAGTGGCCTAAGCCTTTGCCACTACCTTTTTATCGATATACTATTTAATTTATTTTTAGAAATAAAATATAATTAAAGTGATCAATATGAATAAAAAATATTATTATCACTATATTCAATTAAAATTTTATATTATTATATCATTTTAATAGTTGGTTTAATATAAATATACGGTCTAAATGATACAAATTTATGATTTTAATAAGGTGTTTGTGATGACAAAGACTTCTTTAGTTTAAATCAAATTTTACCAACGCTTAACCATCTAGCATCGGTCAAAACGATTGAAATTCGAAAGCAGCATGTGGTTGAAAAAGTAATAAACAATGCAATAACGGTTACTGGTCGAGAAATTAGTAAATGATAATAGTAAATGCCTTCGACTGCACCGTAACCACTTATCTAACCCCTTACCCCCTCTCCTCCTCCTCTCCTCCTCCTCTCCTCCATTCACGTTGTTACTATTGACATCTTAACGAATACCCTTCTCCTCCCACCCCCCCCTTACACTTTCCTCCATGCTAGTCATCAACCAAATCCAACCATGATAGTAAAGTACTGATGTTTACTTTCATTCTTGATAATTTGTTAAGTTGATTTTGTTTTTCATTTTATTGTTTGATCTAGTTTGTTAGTATCAATATTGTTGTTTTATTTTTCACTTAGAATCATAATTATCATTGATGACACTCATTGTCTTTTATAATAATAACAAGTTATTTGCATCAATGACATTTGCTTTTCAAGTATTCTAATATTTTTCCCAAAAAATATGAGTTTAAATTTGTAAATTACTATATAATTATCAATAACATTTGTTTTTCTATATTTTTGAACCAATCATTTATTAATTGGAATATATGAGATCATATTTTATTCTAAGTTTATATTTTATAATGCTCATTATGAATTGAATGAGAAAAGAATATAATATTTTTTTAAAAAATTTGCATCTTCTTGGAAAAATTGTGTTTATGTAATAATATTATTGATTTATATTTATGTAATATGTTATAAATGTCATAAAAAATAATAGTTACCCAAACTAAAATTACCACCAATGATATTTGATAAGCTTTCCAATAGTCATGAATGATACATTGCACAATAGATGAAAAAATAAAAATATTATAAATTAGAATTGTCGTAAAAGCCATTTGTACTTGTTAGGTGTTGGACGAAGTAGTGGGAGCTAGGTAAAGTGTAAGTGTTCTCATATGGTTTTCAGTTTTGTAGATTTTTGTTTAAAAACCAGTAGCGTAAGTATAACACCTCAAATCTAGTTGACGCTCGGGAACCAAACCAGAATGTCAGTGGTCTCAGTTAGGTCGGCTGACCCAAACCCAACCTTGTAAATCTACTATCGGCATCTCGAGATGGAAGATGTCAATCGTTATGCATGGATGAATGCACAAAATAAATTAAACATGCTACTACATGAATGGCATGTCAAATTCACATACCAAAATAATTCTGATGAAAATTGATAAAATTCGTAAAATAAGAGGGACATGGTCTTCCCTAAATGTGAAGTTAAGGGCTCCCTTGTCAAATCAACACATATAAATATATAGATCCACCGTTTACTAGATTCTGATATATGTATATGTTTATGACATGTTGTACGTTCTGTAGTGTTGCGCGGGTTGCACGTGGTGTCATTGTGAATTTTGACATAACATGTATAATTATTTATATGTATATGATTTTAGTTGGCTGTTGAGTGGTTCCGGTCTTTTCTTTTGAAATCCGCTTCCATGAACTTTGTATGATAGTAATTAAATAAATATCTTTACGAATTTCTAACATCCCACTTCAGTTTTTTATTAGACTAAAAAAATTTTGGGATGTTACAACTTATGTCAATTTTAATACAAAGTATAAACCAACTAGTACCTATGAGGATTTTAATATAAAATATAAATTAACTCATACATTCATGTCCGTAGTTTTAAAATAAATGAGTATTTATCTTATAAAAATAAGCACAAAGTTTTAAATGTAGTCAGCATTGTACAACGTCAATTATGATATCATATATCATAACATAAGATCATAACTAATTTTTTAAAAATTGTCAAAAACAAATTCCTGATTTTGGATCAAAATTAAATATAGACCATTTATCAAAGTACATTAATTCTCATAATGATCTTTTATAATTCTTGAAACTAATGGAAAAACCTTGTCAATCCATCTTACAAAAAACGTTACTCAATGTTCATTTGATATAGTCATAAAGACAAAATATATTATGGCTAACTAAGGCTAATTGATGGACATTTAGACAACTAGTAAAAGATGTCTTATGTAAACAAATATCTAAAGATAAATTCATTAATCATTTGACTATATCCACACAAAGTTTTAAGATTTAATTGTATATTCATGAATTTCATTAATGCTTCCATCATCTTCCAGTAATTCAAAGTAAAGTATCACTATAGAAAATATAAAATCACATCAGCAAATAATGTAATCTAATATTTATATGAAATAAATAAACTTTCCAATTATCAATTTGAAACGAAAAATATTTATATATACATTCACTAAGAGTTGTTGGGATGAATTTCCTCCCTGAGATCCACAACGAGTTCCTCTGCCTGGAACTTTGCTTCGCTGGTCCCATCCTATCGACGATATCCTACAACAAAGGAGACTGCAATCAACTATAACAAAGGGTTGGAATCAGATGAGGATCATCTAATTCCATGGTTTTCAAGGTTTTCTTGAAAAGGTGGAGCAAGTCCACAAATTTTTTTGATTTCCAAAAGAATACCAAAATTCTGTTACAGCCCTATTTTATAGCTTTCCGTCTCTTCCTCATTCAATACAAGGAAATAATACATTCAACCTTGGCCCTCTCCCCTTCTAACTATATTCACACCAATTCCCTCCCCATGAGATACTACCTTGCCCTCAAGGTTACAAGACACAACAGTTTGTAGATGTGAAAGACATTGTGTAGTTGAGAGTCTGTCGACAGCTGCAACTCATAAGCAACCTGACCAATGCGCTTGATGATTGGGAAAGGACCATAAAATCGTGTAGCTAATTTGTTTGATTTCTTTGTTCCCAAGGAGTGTTGTCGGTATGGCTGGAGTTTCAAATAAACCTGCTGCCCTACCTGGAACTCAGCATCACGTCTCCTGAGATCATGATAATGCTTCATCCTCAGCTGTGCAGCCGCCAAGATGTCCCTCAATTCTCTTAACAATTGATCTATGTTCCTTAGCACATCATCAACCTATGTTGTTTCAGCTGTTCTAGTAATGTATGACAACAAAGTGGGTGGCTGCATATTGTACACGACTTCAAAAGGACTCATTCGGATTGCAGATTGGAAGCTGGTGTTATAACAAAACTCAGTCCAAGGCAGCCATTTAACCCAGGTATGTGGTCTATCTACAGTAAAACATCTCAGATACTGCTCCAACACTTTGTTTATCGCTTCGGTTTGGCCATCGGTTTGAGGGTGGTAAGCCGAGCTGTAATTGAATGCCACTCCTTGTAATCTAAATATTTCATTCCAAAATGAACTTGTGAAAATTGGATCTCGATCACAAATTATGGACGTTGGCATTCCATGTAACTAGAAGATTCCCTCAAAAAACAGTTGAGCAATCTTTTGAGCTGTAAATGGATGAGCAATAGAGATGAAATGCTTGTACATAGAAAGTCTGTCCACGACTACGAATATTCCATCCTTTGCTCTACTTCTTGGCAATCCACTAATGAAATCCATACTAATTGAAGTTCAAATTTGCCGAGGTATAGGAAGTGGTTGTAATAATCCAGCTAGTGCTAATGTTGAACTCTTGAACTTTTGACAAATGTCACAGTTCTGCAGAAAGCTTACCATGTTGTACATCCGTGACCAAAAGAAAACTGCTCTAAGTCATTTCAAGGTCTTTTGAATCCCCTCATGAGTACCATCATGGAACTCGTTCAAGATGATGGGTATGATATCCATCTGAGAAGTCAAGTAGATCCTATGTTTGTAGAATAGGATGTTGTCTTTTAATTCCCACCTGGAGGACAGCTTGTTGTCAGCACATTGCTGCTTCAGCTTCGACAAATGCTCATTAGTGGTATATACTTGTTTGATCACCTCCAACCAACTTGGCACGACCACTGAAAGTGTTGTACAAAAGAGGATTTCTGTTTTCTTTGTCATGTCTCCAACTGTTTCCAGCAACTCTCCTTCATGTTGTCTAGACAAGGCATCAGTGACTCTATTTTCCTTTCCGGGCTTGTATTCGATGACAAAATCATATCCTAACAGCTTCACTAACCACCTTTGTTGTGTTGAGGTATGAATTTGCTGAATTCATAAAAATTTGAGACTGGAATGATCAGTCCGGACCACAAATGATCTTCCCAATAGGTAATGTCACCACTTTTGGATAGCCAGCACTAAGGCCATCATCTCTCTTTCATAAGTTGACAACAGTAGATTCCTCCCATTCAATTTCTTGTTGAAAAACGCAATGGGCTGATTTTGTTGCATCAAAACAGCCCATATTTCCATTCCACTCGCGTCACACTCTACCACAAAGGGTATATTGAAGTTTAGTAACACCAAAGCAGGAGCCCTTGTAAGAGCTTGTTTCAAGTCATGGAAGGATTGTTCTGCGAGAGGGTCTCAATGATAAGCATCCTTTTTCAGTAAATCAGACAATGGAGCTGCTAGAAGACCAAAGCCCTTGATAAATTTTTTGTAGTACCCCACTAATCCAAAGAAAGCTCTTACACTCTTGATTGATCTTGGTGTCGGCCAATTCACAATAGCCTCTATTTTATCCTTGTTCACCCCAACTCCTTTGGAAGAAATGGCATGTCCCAAATACTGAATTTGATGCAATCCAAAAGAACATTTATCCTTCTTAACATATAACTCATGTCTTAGCAACTCTACCAATGTCAATTCAATATGGTATATGTGCTCACCCCAACATTTGCTGTAGATAAGAATATCTTCAAAGAAAACTAATATGAATTTTCTGAGATAGGGAACAAATACCTCATTCATCAAAGCTTGGAAAATTAAAAGGGCATTAGATAACCCAAATGGCATGACCTTAAATTCATAGTGACCATGGTGTATGCGAAAAGCTGTTTTGTGTACATCATCTCCATATATCCTTATTTGATGATAACCAGACCTCAAATCCAGCTTAGAGAAATAGGTAGTGCTGTGTAATTCATCCAATAGTTCATCAATATTGGGAATAGGAAATTTGTCCTTTATCGTTGCTTTGTTGAGGACCCTATAGTCGACACACATACTCCAACTTCCATCCTTTTTCTTGACCAGCAACACTGGATCTGAACATGGACTTGATGTAGGCTAAATTATGCCCTCCTCAAGTAATTGCTTGACTTATCTCTCAATTTCATTTTTTTGGAAGTAAGGGTACCGATATGACTTCACGGCTAGCAGAAGTGTTCCCTCCTTAAGATTCACATGATGATCAAAAGGTCGTGTAGGTGGCAACCCCTTGGGTACAGAAAACACCTTTTCGAACTTTTGCCGCAGCTGGTCCAAACAATCTTGTTGCTGAGCTATTAAGGTGGTTTTCGATTGCTCCAAACCCCTGATGTTCACCACCTACACGTTCATCAATGACCCTTGTTTTCTTTTTTTGAAGGAATGTGAAATCTGTTTCTCGTCACACAACTGACTCGGAGGGGTGATCTTCCCTCTTAGTTCCACTTTTTTCTCTTTATCCATGAAGGACACCATGAGAGATTCAAAGTCCCATAGTATTGGTCCCAATATCTTCAACCACTGAATTCCGAAAACAATATCAATCTCTTATAGCTAAAGTATAAAGAAATCTGAAGTAGTAGCATATCCTGGAAGATCAATCTTGATAGCTGAACACCTTCCCTCACAACACATTCGGTCACCATTAGCAATCTGAACCTTGAGTCCACTGCTTGTTTCCTTTGACAACTTCAATTTCTGGATCAGTCTTGCATTCACAAAATTGTGGGAGCTACCAAAATCAATCAGAATCGTTACTTGGTGTCCACCCACTCTCCCTAGCAACCTCATGGTGTTCGAAGTTGAGGTACCTGTCAATGCATTCAAGGATATGGCTGGAGTGAGGGAATCGTCTTCCTGTTCACTATCTTCCTTCTCTAACAGTTCCTCCTCCCTCACCACTTCAATGACAAATAACCTCTTACACTTGTGCGCAGGTATGAATTTCTCATCACACCTGAAACACAATCTAGCCTCCTTTCTCTCTTGTAACTGCTTGACACTGAATTTCTTTCCATGAGTAATCTCCTTGGGTTGTTGTTCTGCTGCTCCACCAATATCTCCTTTAACATATCCGAAGTTGCTCCCCATGTTAGAAGGACCAGCTATGTTTTGATAACCCCTGCTCATTGCTTTTCCTAATGTCAGTGATCTCTGATTCACATGGTTTTCTAAAAGCCTACCCAGACCCTGAGCATCCAACAAGGTATCTGGTTTCCTTGCTTTTACCTCCATTCTCAATTGGGGTTTGAGGCCATAAGTGTAGCTGCTGATCTTCGGTCTTTCGGTCATGTGACCAGCTCTAGTTGCCAACCTGTTAAACTGAGTTGTATACTCTTGCACTGATGACTCCTTCTTTAACCGAGTAAGATCACCATAAAAATCTTCATACTCTGATGGACCGAACTGAAGATTCATGGCTTCTTTTAATTCTGGCCAGCTAGGAATCCCATGGTGTTCTTGCAGCATATCGAACCAAATCTGAGCATCGTCCTCAGAAATGGAAGCTCGCCAACTCTACTTGCAATCTTTCATTGATATGATGCAATTGGAAGAATTTTTCTGCTCGGCTGAACCAGGAGATAGGGTCCTTGGTTCCGTCAAACTTTGGGAAGCTTATCTTGGAACCTTTTAGGAAATCCTCATTTGGAGCAACGTAAGCAGCATTCTCTTGGACATTTTGTCGAGCAGGCTCTCTTCCCCCTCTGAACCTACCGAATTGCCTGCTTCCCCCGTGCATCGACTGCTCCTCATGTTGTACTTGACAGTATGTACCCTGCAACAGATCGTCACGATGTCGCCTCATTCCTGCCAATCTCAATTGCTCCTTTTGTTGACGATCACGATGGATTCCCTGCATTGGTTCTTCAACCTCCACTCCCATTGTAGGAACCCTCCCCTGAATTGTCCCAATTCCCACATAATTATCCAAATTCCCCCAATTCCCGACACCCTCAGCCCTCGATTATAATAGCAATTCGAGTTTAGAAGATATGCCAGCAATAGTGGTAATTAGATGATCCTATACCTGCCTAATTTGAGATAATTCCTCCGAATTTGGTGATGGATTCGCACCTCCCTCGCCAAGCTCTGATACCAATCTGGGATGAATTTCCTCCCCGAGCTCCATAACGAGTACCTTGCCTTTGCTCTGCCTGGAACTATGCTTCGTTGGTGCCATCCTATCGACGATATCCTGCAACAAAGGAGACTGCAATCGATTGTAACAAAGGGTTGGAATTAGATGAGGATCATCTGATTCCAAGGTTTTCAGGGTTTTCCTTAAAAGGCGGAGCAAGTCCACAAATGTTTTTGATTTCCAAAAGAATACCAGAATTCTGTCACAGCCCTATTTTATAGCTTCCCGCCTCTTCCTCATTCAATACAAGGAAATTACACATTCACCCTTGGCCCTCTCCCCTTCTAACTATATTCATACTAGTTGTATATTGTATCATTTGGTGTTGCTCCCACTCAGATTAAATTCCGATCATCAACCATATCTCTGTAAAGGTTGATATTATAGAGCATTACTAATCTCAAAATCTTTCATACTAAATAAAGATTTTATAAATCAATTATTGGAACATGATATCTCCATATCAATCTCATCCTTATGCATATGTTCACATAAATATTGTAAAAAAATAAAAGAATTCAAATATCAAAAAAGGATAAATATTATTACTCAACATCTTAAAAAATAAGTCGAGATGTGGACATAAATTTATGACTTTCAAAGTCATCATCCAAATAAAACAAAAAACACAAAGCATTTGTTTAGAGTGCATTATATAAATTATTGATATGAACGCATTTAGTTAAGTATCTTTGTTCCTACTTTATAGAATATTATTGAAGATATAATAAAAAATCACATCGTGTAATGACGAACATAACCATCAAATAAAGATTTTGTTCTTAATTTCAGAAAATTTGTCACGATATATATAGTATATTTTAATTAACAAATAATTATCCTTATTTGCACATTATTCCTCCAAACTAATTTAGAGAAAAATAATAGTCTTGTACCATAATCAAGAAATATTTGGTATTTATTATATTTTCAATCGTATGCTAAAAATAAAAGAAGCAATAAAATACTTCATAATGATACAAAATCATTTAAATATCAAGTTAAATGAATAAATTAGCCAATAAATACAATCATTTTAATGCCTTACCCTTAGATGTCAAATTGTTTAATCTAATAGAAGCTTGGTTCTAATTATAAACTCATAAAATAAATTAATACTAGAAGGAATAATTTGATTAATTTAACATACAACAAAATGCTTGTTTATTAAAGGTTCTATAATACCTTTATTAGCCAGTTATTTCACGATGATAATGGCTATATAGTTTAACTGAATTATACACTAACAAATCATTGCTCAAACTTTATGATCATTATTAAAAAATAATCTATACAAGTATTCATAATTATAATTGTATCATTATTGATACACTTGAAAAAAGTTGAGGACAAGCGAAAAAGTGTTTAACAAAATAGACGCTTATTCGGGCAAAAGAATTTACTAACACAAAGAATTTGTTCCAAATAATCATTAAGATATTAATAATTAATTATGTGGCATAGAATCAAATATTGAGTTATGCTCACAATCACCATCTACTTACCCACATTTCAATAATTATATATTAATCAAAGTTTAGCTACTAAGTTCTATGTGAGATTAACAAATACTCTTCCAACTGAGAACTCCCAATCATTTTATACTTAACTTTTAACATCAATTAAAGAGTTATTTTGTGCAAGATATGCAACAAATTGTATATTTTCTTCACACTTTACTAGAACCAAATTATTAGTAATTTACTATTACTAACATCAAACAATATTACTCATATCTATCAATTAATGTACAATAAATACATTTTTAAATTATGTGCACAAAGTACATTTACTATTTGTATACATAAAGTGTACAAATATAAAGATATATACATGTATATATATATATAT
>JAVDBV010005940.1:0-15256 GCA_032619315.1 Piper longum | reverse complement strand
GTGGACAGCTGCCGGAGGGGAACAGAGCAGTCGGCGAACATGATCGAGATGATGAGTTCAGGCTACGATTTTGGGCATAACTGAGAGGCAGCGGCCAAAAGTCCTAGTCGGGATCAAAGTTGGTGTGGAGGTGAGTTGATTAACGGTGGTGACTTCATTAGTGGTGGCTTGGCGTCGATGAATAGTGCATCGGAAAACACCTGATGACAGCTCTGTTTTGGAGAGAGTTGGGGAAGAAGAAGATGACACTTTCGTAAATATAGGTTAACTCGAATAATATCAACTTATATTAAATCTTTAAAAATAATTAATCGAATAGGGCACGAGTTAAGTAAATAAAATAATAAGTTAATAAATTATTACACAAAATTATCATAATTAATATAATTACGGCGAGGATGAACGATAAATGATTAATTGGCTTATTACAAACGATTAAATTAAATCGGAGGGTTATAACGGATAAATAAAATAAAGACTTCACCTTTACCATAGTAAAATAATATTTGGTAAATAAAATGATTATTTTAATAATGAATTAACAAGGTAGAAAATATGGTAATAAAATATAATCATGTAGAAAATCACGAAATTGCATAATTAAATAAAGAAGGGTGGAACCTAATTGACTTAAATAAATTACAAATAATTATATTAGTGATATCCTTAAATTAGGATAATAAAAATAAGTTAAAGAATATACCAATAATAATAATAATTAATTATTGGTTATAAATTAATAGTTATTTTATTAATTATCTAGTGAGGATTATAATTGGGATAATTAATAATTAATTATCTGAAAATTTAATAAGTAATGAAGTCTAACATGAACTAATTACACCATTTAAAATTTATAGTATATTAGTCATGTAGTAGCATGTAGGTTCATGCAAATAAAATTATACTAATGTATAATTTTATGCCCTCATTCAGATTAGGGTTAGCGGATCACAGTCAGACGAAATCATAAGTCAGGTACGTATAATAGGTAGAACGTCGTATTTTCCTTGTTGGTAGCATAGGTCGGCCTGAGCTAAGATTCAACCACCATGCACCGAGTGCAACCGGGGTCAAAGAATTGACTCAGTCCGACACGGGGCCGTATTATGTAAGTAAATTGCGTATTGCATCGAATTAGTTTAGAGTAGTGATAGCCACCCCATAAAAAAGCTACAGTCAGGGTGAGCGAGGCATAGTGATTCCTCTATCAGATTGGAGTGTAGTGATAGCCTCCAAATAAAAAGGCTACCAATAGGTGTGCGACACACTGGCACTAGAATTGGTAGTGAGCGCTTCCCTACAAACGGGGCATAGCAATCACTTGAGTGCAGTGATAGCCTCCAAAAAAAAAAGGCTACGGTCGGGGTGTGCGAGGCACTGGCACTAGAGATGATAGTGGTAGCCTCCCCACAAAAAAGGCTACAGCCAGGGTGTGCGGATCACTGCGGATACCTCCTCCGCATTGTTTTGGAGTATAGCGGTATCGCTCCACTGCATATTCAAATGAACGTAGGGAACTAGTGGAATGTACTTGACTTGTTTTATCTATTATACTACTTACTGTTGCAATCACTAACGCGGAATTGCCTCCGCAGGTGTGACGATACGAAATTAGGTGGGAGAAGCCATTGACAACCAGAGCATGGAGCAAGAAAAATATTGGGACTCCCTTTTAAATTTTATTGAGAAATATGTGTGGCTACTGGGAAACGGTTTGAGACTGTGGGAACCAATTTTTATACATCGTTGTTTAATGGTTGCAATTCAGCAACTTAGTAGTTTGTTTAAGTAACACCTGGCCATCTAGGCACAATTAAATAATTGAAAAATGGCGGGTCATTGCAGAGACACTACTTTATGGAGCTAAGTTTGAGGTTTCACTTACAATAAGAGCCTCAACTATAACTTTACTCGACAAGATCAAAACTCAAGGACTATAACTTTAGCATATCTTATCATCCAGAAAAAGGCTAATGTTATAGCTGATGCTCTAAGTAGGAATCCGTAAACCTGAATTTCTAGACTTAGTGGAGATTGACGGAGGATATCATAAAGGTAAATCTAGTGTATAAATTGAATTCTTTCTTTACAAATTTGACTATCTCCTGTTACTTAGTGGCTCAAGAAACTGATGAGCTAAAAGAATTTCTCACTTCTCATAAATCTGTAAAGAAGGGGGAAGATGAAGTGATTAGATTGGATGATGGACAATTGTTCCCAAGAATGAGGAGCTTATAAATGAAGTATTGGAATAATCACATCACTCAAAGTACACTATATACCCCAGGTGTCACCAAGATATATCAAGATATGAAGAGGATGTATAGCCGATCGGGCATGAAGAGGGATGTTGCTGACTTTGTACCTGCCAACAAGTAAAGTTTGAGCATCAATGACCTAGAGGACGCTCCAACTCCTTAATGTTTTAAGTTAGAAATGGGAGGATATCACATGTGATTTGGAAGTTGGACTACCTAGAACCAAGAAGGGACACAATGCAAAATGAGTGGTAGTTGATAGGCTTATGAGATCAGCTCACTTTATTCCTCTAATGATGATTATGAGTATAAATAAGTTAGTTCATCTCTAAATGGATAATATTCTAATATTTTATAGGACACTTGTATCCATAGTGTCAAACAAAGATGCAAGATTGACTGTTGTCTAATATAGGTATGACGCCTTTTGAAGCACTAAATGATAGACCTTTTAGATCACCATCATTTTGTTTAGACAACAGATATCCTATGCTAATTGGATTGTAGATGATGAAGAAAACTATCAAGATGTTTACTTGATCAGAAAAAGGATGAAAGAGGCACAAGACACAAGACTGCCAAAAATCCTACATAGACTGGCACAAAAGATCATAAGAGTTTGAAGTAGGAGATCCTGTTTTCCTTAAGATATCACCAATCAGAGGAGTGAAGAGGTTTGGCAAGTCTGGTAAGTTAAGTTCAAGGTATGTATGACCATTTAAGATCTTGAGAAGAGTAGGTAGAGTAGCTTATCAGTTAGCTTTAGCACCAGTTATGACTTTAGCCAATGTGTGTTTCACATCTCCATGCTGCAAAAGTACATTCCAAATGCATCCCACAGATTGAGTTCAGTGAGCTAGAGATATTCAGGACAATATATCTTGCATTGAGATGCTCCAAAATATTCTAGGCACCAAAGAATGAGAACTAAAGACGAAAATCACCTCTGTGGTGAAGGTTCTCTAGAGAAATTACGTCCTAGATGAGGCCACATGGGAGGTAGAAGCTTATAGGAGAGCAAAATATATTGTCCTCTGCGATGAAATTTCTTTTAGGGTGGGGGAGAGAATGTAACATTTGATCTTTTTAGCAAAATTACTTAGTCTTTATTTTCCTTCCCCTAAGTAAGATATAGCTATAGTAAACTCTTTACTTTTAGGACATAAAAATTTTTCTTTATATAAGTCTAGACTATGAAAGATACATTGAATTGTTTGATTTTGTGTTATAATTTTATTGAGTTCGGCCATGTGAGATCTTTTTTAATGCTCAATCATGAAAAGGGAAAAAAATCAAGTGAAATCTCTAGGGACATGCAGTTGGACATGTGTTAACCTTTGGTGGACAAGTTTGACACAGTCTATGTAGACCAAATCCATATCCCTAATAAAAAATTCACTAATTTTGAGTCTAATGTGTGGGCTTCAAGCAATTAATTTTTTGACGAGGTAATTTAAGTGGAAGTCTAGCATTAAGTATTGTCCAACAGTCGAGTATTACCTTAGGGCATCAGTCAATCATTGGATTTTGGCAGGTTTGTCCACTTAGTTGTCAGTGTAGGAGGTTTAAGGATTGTTTAGCCCATTGAGATTAGGAGGATGTCGTAAGAGTAGTAGGAGGTCTAGTGTTAGGGACTCAAGAGGACGAATTGCTATTTTCCAACCTGGAAATACATAGCTGCCATCTCTCTATAGAGGATCCTCTCTCTATCTGCCCTCTCTCTATTCTCTCTCTCCACCATCTCTCACCCTTGTGTAGATTGATTGTATGGTGAGGTTTTGGTGTGGAGTTCTAGGCATAGTTCATCGAAAAAGATGTTAGTAACCTCAACTAAAACAAGTAAATCATGTAGATTTATGCATCATGTTTATGTTCCATGTTTTATTTGACCACATGTTTTCGTCCATGTTCTATGCTTTAGACAACTCACAAAAGAATGTTGTATGAGGTGTTAATACCTGTTTAGACTTTCCATAAAGAAATTTTGCAAATATTCCTTATCGTTTAACCATGATCTTGGGTTGAATTGTTAAAATATCTTAAGATTTCATCAAATTGCATATTTTCTCTAAATTAAAATCAAGCAAAAGTAGGGAAAATCTTGTACCTAAATTGTACCCAAGTGTCAATTACACTCAATATTATGGTCTGAGTTCGTTGAGGATTTAGATGTTTTAGATCCTGCGGGAGAATTATCAGTAGGTTGATACCTAACGATCCACGATTTATGTGTATGGGTAGAACTCCAAAGAAATTATCCCGTGCAGGTAAGGAAGAAAGTAAATGAGTCTAAGACATATAAGTGGGTATGACTTATTATGAATAGACATGTGGAGGAATTTTCTCCCCCAATAAGGAATGTGCATGTCTCTCCGTCTCCCCAAGAGAATGACCACCACTCTTCTTCTTCCTCTTCTTCTCTTCTTTGTGGAGGAATTCATCTTCCAACCTTATTTTTACATGAAGATTTGATTGGTTTGGAATACATTTCAAAGGATGGAGCATTAGGAGTTGAGATCTAAGAAAAATTACAAGGGAACTTCTAGGGTGAAGTAGTGTCTTATCGGTAAGTTGCAAGTGATCACGTGCATTGCTAGGGTAGCAATGAGTAGCTAGGGTAATTACCCTTGCTTATGGAGGATGCACCATACCCTGTAGCATATTGCATTTGTTAAATCCATTAATGCTCAAGAAGGAATCCTTCATATGGACTGCAGAAGCCTTTCAAACAAGCATTTACTACAATACCTATTTTGGCTTTTCCAGATTTCTCACAGGCTTCTCAAGTAGAATATGATGCAACCATTGACATTGGAGCTTGTTTGATGCAAGATCAAGACCCAATTGCATATTTTAGCAACGCATTGAATAGAAAAAAATTGTTGATGTTGACCTACGAGAAAGATTTGTTCGCACTTTCCTCAGAAGTTCAACAATGGCAACAATATTTGATAGGGCGATGATTCATGGTGTGAACAGATCATGCTTTTTTGAGGTTCTTGATGAAACAGAAGATTTACAATAATTCCCCAGAAGAAATGATTGAACAAACTAATGGGTTTTTATTTTACCATTGAGCTTAAAAAAGGATTTGGAGAGTACAGCTGTGGATGCTATAATAGCACAACAACATGAAGAAGGAACCATGGCTGCAATTTCCCAACCTGTACCATGTTGGTTAAAAAATTGGTATCTCAAGAATCTTGCCTACAAGATATTACCCAATGCATTGAAGAATGCGACTTTGTGATTAATGGACTGATAGGGATGACTTGATTTTTATTCAAGTATCAATATTTGTAGGTAGATTCAAAATTTATCGCTATCATTGTGCAAGCAAATCATTAGGCAACACACTGAGAGTTGTTTAGTCCATTTGATATTAGGAGGATGTCATAAGAGTAGTAGGAGGTCTAGAGTTAGGGACTTAGGAGGACGAGTTGCTAGTTTTCAACTTGGAAATACCTAGCTGCCATCTCTCTATATAGGATCTCTCTCTAGCCAGACTCTATCTCTACTCTCTGTCCGCCATCTCTCTCCCTTGTGGAGATTGTATGGTGAGATTTTAGTGTTGAGTTCTAGGGTTAGTTAATTGAAGAAGAGGTTAATAATCTCAGCTAAAATAGTGAATCATATAGATTTATGCACCATCTTTATGTTCTATGTTTTGTTTGATGTTTTGTTTTGTCTACATGTTTTTCTCAATGTTCTATGCTTAGACAATTCCCTAAAAAAATATTGATCCTGCTAATTCATGTTTAGACTTGGTGTAAATAAGTTTTGCAAATAGTTCTTATCGTTTGACTATGATCTAGGGTTGAATTGTTAAGATATCTTAATATACCATCAAATTGCATGTTTTCTCTAAATTAAAATCATGGAAAATTAGGGTTAGTCATATTAGAATAAAAACCTGCTACAACCCTTGATTTGTTGTTCGGAGATTATGAAAATGTTATTTTTGTTTGATAAAAATTGGATCAAATAGCAATATGAGAAATAATTCCTGATTTGAAACCCTAGACATGTTGCTGCATATTCAAAAGTGAAGAAGACGAGGCTCAGCACCACGGCTTCTAAAGCGGGGGGCTTCCAGGCCCACGACCTTCACTTATTGTAAAACATGGGTGGTTCAATACTCTGGGGTATGACAGCTGCAATATTCACTTATGTGAAAGCCTTAACTGAACCCTAATGCCTCCACTCTCTTGCCTAGCACAGCAACACTCATACACCCTAATCGACTTTTCATATTTTATTGATAGTGTTAATTAATGTATACTATGTTTATGATTAGTTAATCATTGTATAATATTTGTTAACATGTTATTAATATTTGTAAGTGTTGTATGAAATTATATGCATTGTGCATGTCATGTCATAGCATATGGACATGGGTAGCTTAGTTTGGATTGTAATTTATGTTAATTATCATCCAGAGTAGTCATATTCTGCATAGCTGAGTCTTGGTGTTTGTCAGCAAGCTGATCAAATCAGTGTTCAGTCATTTGGGGAGTTTTATGAGCCACAACTTTTATGTGACTAATCCGATATTTTATCCTTTTATATGCTTAGTATGTCAATGTTATTACATTTAACGTGTAAGCATAGGCACTAGTCTTTAGTTTTTACTCTATGTACCAAAGTACACCAATTCTAATTGGTTCAATAGACAATTATGCAGGAGGGTATGGAGCATCACATTATAGCAAGGGCCATTACTGCAGCAACTAAAGCTACTGTCTTACAACGCACATGATCATTTGTTGTCTACGAGTAGGGGTTTAGTAGTTGAACATTGCCTTTCCCTAGGAGTTTAGATGCAAGACTCACTAGCGCACCTAAGTGCAATAACCTAGAAGTTTTTAGGACATGCATATAGGCATCCATGGACACATGTACACAAGCAACCTATAACTAATATCGTTGTTTTGGATATGTTGTGTTTTCAGCTATTAAGGGATCCTAGGGTTGAAAAGGCTAATAGCTAGATTGTTCTCTATTTTGAAGTCAATCTATGTTGATAAAGGAACAAAAATAGTTCTTAGTCTCAAGGAGCTGACTCTTTAGAGCTCACGAAGGAGAAGGATCTAATTGAAAGGTTATCTAACTTAGTTTTTAGTTAAATAACTTAGTCTTACACTATGGTTTTCAAGAAGCCTTAGCTGGAAACTATGAAGCTAACAAGTTAGTCACAAGGTAACTAAGTGTCAAGGACGGATAAATGACCTACATGAAATATCATATTTATGTTAGAGCAATTAATATTGTAACGACCCGCCATTTTTTACAATATTATGGGCTTTGCTGGCTAGGTGTTACTGAAAAATAAAACTAACTGACCCGCCCTAACCAGACCGAGTGTTACTTAAATGCTACATAATTTCTATTAAAGTAAATAAGTCTAACTCATTAAAATAATCATCCCACAGTCTTGGTCCATTTCCCATAGCCACATTTATAACACAAGAGAATAAAAAGGAAGTCCACTAATTATCCCTTCACCAAATCTGAGTTTGTAAAAGAACCCCCAACCATACTTTTATTCCTCCTTAGATGAGCTGAAATCAAACAATCTTGATTGGCCTACATACCCAAGTCGGGATCAAGCTCAATGTAGTTGTATGGGCTCTTAGGTCATTTTGAGATTACGGGCTCTCAGGTCATTCTATGATTACGGACACTCAGGTCATTTTGAGATTACTGGCTCTCAGGTCATTCTAAGATTACTCGCTCTTAGGTCATGCTGAGATTACCGGCTCTCAGGTCATGCTGAGATTACTGGCTCTCAGGTCATGCATCTCAGGTCATGCTGAGATTACGGGCTCTCAAGTCATTCTGAGATTACGGGCTCTCAGGTCATTGTGAGATTATGGCTCTCAAGTCATTCTGAGATTATAAGCTTCTCTTTCTTCCCCAAGCTCTTCTCTTCTCCTCACCTCATCTTTGGCACCAAAAACCAAACCAAGCAGTCTTTTTCTTCAACCCAAAACTAGATCATATTCTTTCCTAACGCCCACAGCATTGTCCATCATCCAACCCCCATGCGTAGAACTCATGACACGCTAAAGTCAGCAATTCAATTATCCTATTTTAACAATTACGTAGCATTGGACGTTGATGAAGTAACAACAACACCAAACGATCATTAATAGATGAAAATGTAGAATTCACTTCGCGATCCTAAATTTTATGCTTACCGGAAAAACAAAATAGCAACAGAATGAGTAAGAGAATGTCAAGGAAAGCATACTAAGCCGAACACGTAGACGAGATGTAAGAATGTCGCCAAGAGGGGAGAGTAACTAGGAGATAAAATGAGAATGACGGATAGGGTGAGAAGAATTTTTCCCCCCAACCAAATAACTGAAGTGTGGTATTTATTGGTGTCAAATGGCCGCCTAGGAAATCAAATGGTTGTCTATGAAATCGAACGATCAATGATAAAAACGAATGGTCAATGAGAAAAAAAATGGTTGTCTTGTCATATAAAATTTGACTCAACGGATAATAACTGTAATGACCCACCCTTTTACACAATATTGTGGGCCTAGCTAGCCAGGTCTTACTCAAAAATATAACTAACCCACCCTAACCGGACCTGGTGTTACTTAAATGCTACATAATTTCTATTAAATCAAATAAGTCTTACTCATTAAAATAATAGTCCCACAGTCTTGGACCATTTCCCATAGCCACATTTATAACACAAGAGAGTAAAAAGGATGAACGCTTATTATCCATTCGCCACCTGAGTTGGTAGAAGAACCACCCAGTCGTCTCTTAGTCTTTAGTTCCAGCTGCTAACCTGCGGAGGCAATTCCGCATTAGTGATTAAAACACTAAGCCGTATAATTAAATAAAACAAGTCAATAAAAACCCTATTCATTATCTCTCAGGTCATTCTGAGATTTTTGGCTCTCGGCTCAGTCTGAGATTATTGACTGTCAGGTCCATTCTAACATGTCCGTTTCCAGCTGTCAGGTCTATTTTAACATGTCTATTATTGGCTGTCAGGTCCATTCTGACATGTCTGTTACTAGCTATCAGGTCCATTCTAACATGTCCGTTACTGAGTGTTAGGTCCATTCTGACATGTTCAGCTGTCAGGTTCATTCTGACATATCTGTTACTGGCTATCAGGTTTATTCTGACATGTCCATTATTGGCTGTCAGGTCCATTCTGACATCTCCAGCTGTCAAGTCCATTCTGATATTATTGGGTTGTTAGCTCCATTCTGACTTGTCCGTTAGTGACTGTCAGGTCCATTCTAACATATCCAGCTGTCAGGTCCATTCTAACATTATTGGGCTCTCAGGTCCATTCTGACATGTCCATTATGAGATAATGGGTTGTCAGGTCCATTCTCACATGTCCATTATGAACTTATGGCCTGTCAGGTCCATTCTGATATGACCACTCAGAGCTTATAGGCTGTCAAATCCGTTCTAACATGTCCATTCTAAGATTATGAAGGGTGCGGCCTTGTGTTAGACTGAGTCAATTCCTTAACCTGGTTGCACTCGGTGCATGGTGGTCGAATATGGGCTCACGCCGACCAGACTGCCCACAAGGGAAAATACAACATTTTCAATAATTATATGGACCTGGTTAGCTTGTACGTAATCCCACAACTACAACCACGATCCTAATCTGAATTTTCTACAAGTGAGCTTGGACTCTATAACTTATATCGAAACCCATTTCTAAATAAAATACTAATGCCCCTATATGATGCATGCTTGTGGTGTGTGCTCATATCATCAATACATTTAAAAATAAATAAAACAATGCTAAAAACCTAGAAATAAACAAGTGGCACACAAATCAAGACATGATAGTAATAATTAATTAATTTATAAATAATCAAGGAATACACTCGTACATAATTAGATAAATAATAAATAGGTGAACATAAATAATACTCTAATAATAAAATAATAATATAATCATAGTATATAAATACCCTTTTAAACATGAGTAAATATTATATATATTCGTATTAGTAAGCATATGATTAATTAAATAATTAAATAATTAATAAAATAAAATTCAATAAATAAATAACAATTATTCAATATTCATTAATCATGAATAATAATAATATCATATTTATATAATATAAGAATGCATAATTAAATACAAACAAATAATAATATACAAGCGAACATACGAAAAGATAAATAAATAAATAACTAAATAAATATAAAATTGAATAAAATTGTAAGATTAATAGTTATAAATAACCATAATATTAATTACAACGAATAATCATGTATACATTCACCATATACGATAAACATATAAATACAAATAAATAAATGAAAATAATGAATAAATAAATAAATAAAACAATAAATAAAGAAAAATAATTATATCATCCAATCATGCTAAATTATATGAATATGCATCTAAACTAATGAAATGGTTCTCGAATTACCAAAAATGGTCGAGAAACAGGTGAATACGAGTTGAACCAAACCAAACCAAGTTGAACCACACCAACCCGATTAGTCTGAACCAACCCAGCTGGACAATGGGTTGGGTTAGCTGGGTGACCTGAACTGGACATGGTCTGCCAGACTAGGGAAATGACCATGTATATGCGAATGTGGACAGGCGGACACAAAAACTGGTAGATGGACCCGAACACGGGTAGTAGGGGTGTATATGCGAATGTGGCCAAGCCTGCTCGCGAGCTTTTTGCATTCAGCTCAGCTCGGCTCATGCTCGTGCTCATTAATTTTGTGCTCGAAAAAATACTCGGTTCGAAATAGATAAGCTCATTGAACAACGAACATAGCTTGAGCAAAGGAGTGTTCGGCTCGGCTCGGCTCGGCTCGAAACTCGAATTCGTATGTTCAAACTCGAAAAAATGTTCGGTTCGGCTCGGCTCGTAAATATTATTGACGTTACATTGAACTTATATAGTGTTTTAAAAAAAATTTGATCTTATATAAGTGAGCACAGAAACATTCACTAGGCTCAAGCTCGACTAAAGCTCGGCTCGAACTCGGCTCGAGCTCGGCTCGAGCTCGGCTCGAACTAAGCCAAAACACTATAAATTTTGGATAAGCTAGGCTCGAATCGTTTATATTAAAGCTCGGCTCGTTTACATTAAAGCTCGGCTCGGCTCATTTTATATTGAGCCAAACTCAAGCACACCACTACTCGGCTCGGCTCGGCTCATTTACACCCCTAATGGGTAGTGATTAAACGGGTCGTGGGAGCGCCGCTGGCTCCCATCACCAGAGAGCGTCGACGGCAACACGGACTGCTGGTGCTTTCGGTCGTGATCGAAAGAGGATGTGACGGCTAAGGTGCTGGTGGTGACGACCGGTAGAGTCCGGCCACGGGTTGGCCGAAAATCGGCCGTAACGGTGAGAAGTCGTCGTCATTGGCGGTGCCGATCATGGCAACGGTGACGGTCATGGGTGGTCTCAAAATGTAGATCTAGATGAGTGGAAGCCATTGGGGTGGTCAGACCGGCCGGTGGTGGCTCGCCGACGCCGGAAAATAGCCAAATAGTGGCGGCGGCGGCGTAAACCGGCTCCAAAAACTCCATCGTAATCGGCGACAGTGATAGTTCCGGTGGTCGTGAGAGGTACGACTGGAAAGCTGTCCGCGAGGTGGTCATGGGGGCGCCGGTCTAGTGGCTGCGAATATGACGGAGACTCACGAGTAGGGAGTCGAAGTGGCAGCAGCATTAGCGTAAATCATTGATGACATGAGCAAGAAGGATACCCAAGTGAGGAGGAAGCCGACTCCGGAAGAGGAGAAGAAGATGAGAGAATGAGATAAGGGTTACGCCCCATCACAAATTATATAATGAAATGACAGCTAGGGTATGTGAAAAATATCCCAACACCCGTATTTACTTAATTGGGTAAATGGGTAAATGGTATGGTTCACTTAACTGAGTAATTAAAAATTAACTGGGTAGCGGGTAAATAATTTAAATGGAAATACAAATATTCCAATGTCCGATCCTACCGCATCAACTATTTATTATTATTATTATTATTATTATTATTATTATTATTATTATTATTATTATTATTATTATTTTCCAAGTCTTCACAATAACAGTCGAACCGACCGGTTCAGACTATAAGACCCTGGTTCGAATCGCGGGTTTTAACCGAGTGGAATCAACTAGGTAGAGAATATAACATAATTAATCATAATAATTTTCCAATGTTCGATCCTTCCCCGACCGAGTTGATATTTTTTTTCCACGGTCTTTACAATCTCCCCAACATAGAAATATTACGTCCCCGAAATATTATAACATCAAGATGAAAATCATGATTAATCATATCTTTGGGATCTCAGGCTGCTCATGTTGTTGCTTCGGAGGCTGGCAACAGTCTTTCTGCATGTGTCCTGTCCTTCCGCAGTTGTAGCACCGACGGGGCTCGTTACATTGCCCTGAATGCATCTTGTTGCAATATGTACATCGTCTGCATGGAATGTCCTCAAACTTCATTTTGAGGTTCCCATTTACGTTCCCTTGATAGTTCTGCTGCTGGTTTTCTACGGACCCGTTTGGGCTATTAACATGGTTGGCATTCATGTTTCGCGTGGTAGTTGTCCCCTATTTTTGTGTGCGATCATGTGCGAATACCAACTCATGAGTAGTGGCTGCATCAATCACCTTGGTCACAGTTACCCTTGGCGCCGTCGCAACCCTATCCTCAATTCTGGCTTCAACCCCCAAATGAATTTATCAGCTCTAGCCTTATCAGTTGCGAAAATCCCACGTGAAAATGCTCCAGCTGTAAATATTTCTTAGCATATTCGTTGACTGAATCCTCTTGCCGAGCCAGGGTGGTAAATTCCAGTGCTTTCTTCTGGACAAAAGAGTCTGGAAGATATTGTCCATTGAATGTTGTTACAAATTTGCCCACGTGATGGAAAAAATCTCATGTTAATGGAATGTAGTTTTTTCGATGGATTTCCACCAGTAAGATGCTTCTTCCTGAAGCATGCATGTTGCCAACCTTATTTGATGGCGGTGGGGCACAGATAGAGTCCTAAACGCTTTTTCGGTAATGTCTATCCAGGTCTCCGCCTTCATTGGATCGATTCCTCCAAAAAATACCTCAGCTCCATTTTTTCGGAACTTTTCCAAAGTGTAACAGTCACTATCATCAACAGCTGGCAGCACCACTTATCGGACTACCGGTGGCACTGGGTTTGGAAATTCCCCTCGCTTGCCCTAGCCAGATAACCATGCCTGTTCTTGGGCACTCCCCTGATCACCATCTGGGATGATTCTGGGACCCGCTGCCGACTGGATCAGTCACAACCAGGAGGATAATGTGGTTCTATCGAAGGTTTTCAATCTTTCTCGATCTCTACTTCAACTGCCCCATGATTGGCTGCTTGGTGCACCAACAATTGATTGATGTCTTGGATCCCTTGCACCATTCAGGTTCCGAATCACCTACTACTGAGACTGAATTTGTACATTCTGCTACTGTAGAACTTCTAAAGTTGTTGTAGGTTGGTGATCCTATTCCCCACCATCTACCCACCAGAGTGAGATAAACATCTCAGAAGTAACTTACTTAACCCTATTATTCTATCTTTAAGAGATGGGGTATCGACCCGCTATTTTTCACAATAGTGTGGGCCTAGCTGGCCAGGTGTTACTTAAAATTAAACCAAACCAACCTTGTAACGACTAGCCCTAACCGGAACGGGTGTTACTTCTGTGTTACATGATTTCTATTAAAGCCATAAGCATAACTCATTCAAAGTAAACTATGTTTTAGACAAGACATAATAATAATCGTCCTATAGTCTTCGACCGTTTCCCATAGCCACATTTATAACTCAAATAAAATAAAAAGGAAATCCAGTGCATTATCATTTTCTCCGAACCTTGGTTGGTAAAAGATCCACCAACCCCGCCTCAATCTATGCCCAAATCTGCACACCTGCGGAGGCAATTCCTCGTTAGTGAGAAAACCACTGAGCCATATAATTAAAAAAACAGGTCAAATATACTCCATATTCTTATTTCAAAAGTCTTTTAGTGAAGTGAGTCTATTCCGAGCTCTTATGATGCAAGGAGGGTGGCCGCCCATCCCGCTACAATCCCATGCTTGCACAAACACACTACGTGACGTATGGCCTGTGTAGTTACCGATATTTTCCATTTGCTCACCCTCTCGGTATCACAAGTACATAATGAGCTGTCTGCCTGACATCCCCTTTCGGCATGGTGGCAGGTTTTGAAGTTCTGGATTGCTGCCGCATGACAGAGACTCCTTATTTCGCGGCTCCTACCTCGTGTTAGAACCTCAATATTTATCTTACAAGTAAATTTAAAGGTGCGGCCCCGTGTCGGACTGAGTCAATTCTTTCACCCCGGTTGCACACGGTGCATGGTGGTCGAATCTATGCTTAGGCCAACAATTCTAATGATATAATTAATTATTCATGTGATATAATTATTTAAGTCCTTTACATTTTAAATGAATTATCATAATTATAATCCTCACTTGATAATTAATAAAACAATTATTAATTTATAAACAAATATAAATAAATGTAAGAAAGAAAATCTTATGTTGAGCTCAAGTGTGTGTAGCATTTATCTATCCTTCCGCCGAAGTCGATACAGGATTTGCGAGACCTACATATATTATAAGAAAACCGTCAGTAATGAATGTTACTGGCCCGAAAAATAACTAAAACAATCTGGCAAATGGGTATTCCATTACTCACGAAAACATATGAAACTTCAAGAATGCCTCACAAAGGGCAGTAAGCAAACATACTTAAACAATGCCGGCTCGCATGCACAGCTCAGAAACATAATCATACATACATACAGCGCTTACGCCCTCACACCTTCCATATCACCCGCCACTGTACTCAAATGGCAAAAGGAACAATTAAGTTAGTGCCACATATTCCAGAAATGCGCTACATTACGCAGTACCATCATACACCCGCACTACCTCATGGTTTGAAGGAGTAC